>JAQGBX010006383.1:0-12542 GCA_034698745.1 Megaphyllum sjaelandicum
GTTGTTTCGAGCATAAAGTACCTCGGGATCACCATCACGGATAAAATGTGCTGGGGTACACATATTGACAAAATTACGGGCACAGCAAATCAATGCCTTAGATTCGTCCAAAGAATCTTCAGGAGTTGTCCTAAAAATATTAAAGAGATTGGATATTTGTTGTTGGTCCGACCTCTTCTCGAGTATTTCTCCCCTATTTTGAACCCTTACAGGGTTTAACAAATTTGGAGAAAACCTGGGTGAAAATAAAACTTTGGTTACGAGCAGTTTAGTTTCAACACCTTGGAACGAGACGAGCAGCTTGATGTCTCCATAGCCCTCCACGCTGGCCTTACCATCTCCCATAGTGAGTGGGGATGGTGCATGGCGCACAGGTTTCTGAATGAAGCTAGCATCGTTATACACATGATCAGTAGATGCTGAGTCCACGAACCAGTCGGATTCAGTGACCAAGTCCAGGTCGCCAACCGCACTGGCCTTGTACCTGGTCATGAAGATGGAACCAGATTTGGTTGCCCCCTGTCCACTGGAATCAGATGTTTTCGTGGTCACGTTCGCTTGCCTGTTCTTCTTGTTGCGCTAGAAATCCTTCGACTTTGCCTTGGTCTTGGAAATGATGCCGCTCTGCCGCTGCTGTTGCCCAGAAGGATTGGATTTTGGCTGCCTGCTATCTGTGGCGTAGTGCCCGTTCTTACCACAGTTATAGCTTACTACCTGCTGGTTGGCACTGCCATTTGATTTCTTTGTAAACAGGGCTCCAGCCCTCGTTGATCCATCAGTCCCACTGCTTCCTTTCTGACGACGGCTCGAAACACGCTGGCACTCAGCTATTAACATCTCAGCACTGCGTTTACTAGTCAGTTCTTCTTGGCTAAGCTGCAATAGATTCACGTGATTGGTCTCATATTCTGTAGGTAATTTGTGTATATATTGGAATGCATGCTAATAAGTTTGCATGATAATTCCAGCATTTCTACAGTACACTCAGTGGCCATATCATCGACCCTGCAGATAAACACAGACATGTCCTCGTCTGATTTGAGGCTGAGCTGCAGAAAAGCTAAACATAACTGGTACATTCTCTGCATGGTTTTTGGTTGATAGATCTCTTGTAATTTTACCCAAATGTCCTGAGCTGTCTTGCACTGTTTAACCAGAGTTCTTCTATCTGGACTAACAGATAAAAATAGTGTAGCCCGTGACCTCGGTGGTAGTCTTCAAAGGTGCAAAATCATCTGCAGTAATAAACTCTGCCAGGCCTCTCTCCTCCAGGAGCTATTCAGCCTTGAACGACCAATCATTATAATTTTTACTGGTTAGTTTAGTTATGTTGAATGATTTTTCTTCTGTTTGGCTGGACATCTCGGATGTTGAAAGTGGGACCCCAGAAAATAATTAAAAATTAAAAACTTACAGTTTTCAAGTCTGTTTTAAGCTGACTGAAGTTGTAAATTGTTTTACAACTTTCCAATCTACAGGAAAAAATGCTTAGCTTTAGAGGCTAAACTTCCAGCACAGAGAAACAGTCCTAGAAAATTCCTAGAAGCAATTCTCGAATTTTCCAATTGAATTTATGGTAGATAAATTCTTCCAAAGTGACCAATTTTTGAGCAACCATGCTCTGCTACCATTTGTTGGTTAGCTGTGCAGTTCTGTGAATTAATTACAGTGTTCAAAACAGCTAGAACAGACGAGAATTGAGAAACTCGCATTTTACAATTGCACAGCAACAAAGTTGTTTAGAAACGATGGCCAAGAATTTTTAGGCAAAGTAAATCAGCATAAATTGTAGCAAATGAATTCGCCAAATTTATTTGGTTGCCATAGCTGATCTTGCTGAGACTCACGTCGATTTCAGGCAGGATCCCATCAGGAGATCTCACAAACATAAGAGACAATGGGTGGCATTCACTCTTCACAAGTGAAAGTTAAATCCAGCTGAATCTGAGTCCAAAAATCGCCATCCAGCTTCCAGGATCGTAGTTCAAAATTTGTTGCAGTGAGTGAGGAACTACTCACTTGTTCTTGAAGGAATCCAGAGGTTGAAAACTCTTTTAAGTTGGTTTTGAGGTCAGGTCCGAGCCCTGACATCCCTTGATTCAGTTCAATCCTTAAAGTCCTGAATTTCTCCTGAAATTCAGTATCCAATTGGTAGAAAAAGAAACAGAAACTTTCTGTTGTTTAGTGATAATTTTTAATGTAGAATGTTTAAACTGTAACAGGAATCAAACAGTTAAAACTAAACTTCTTTCTCAGAAACAAATTGAAAAGGCGGACATGGAGCATCCACTAGTCAGGTTAACTTGAAGCGGAATGGCGGGTAAAAGCTGGAGAAAGTGACTCCAGCACCTACACATGACGTCATTAACGCCCAAAAACAAAGACCCTATTCAGTAGAGAGAAAAAACGGGGTCCTTAACTTTCCCTCCAGCAGGTTTTACCTCCTTGGTTGCTATGGATGCCATGCCCAAGCACTCTCACTATCTTAACAAGGAGGTTGCTTGGAAAAGAGAAAGTTGTCAGTGCCTGAGGCACCATGACTTGCTGAATTGAAAGAGGTAGAGGAAAGCTCCATCTCCCAGTTTGGGAATGATTTCACCTCCTTCAGCAGACGTTTCTTAAAGGTAGAGAAAAACCTTCTTCCTGCCAAAACGTCCGTCTGCACTATAAAATTATTATACTTCAGAATTTAGCCAAAAATGCACTGAAGCATTTCTCAGCGAGTTGGAAAAGTGCCGCTTGTTTTAAGTGGCTAGTAATTTGGAATAGTGTTTAATAAAGTGTAAAAAGAGTGCACACAGCACCTCACCTTTATCAGACATTATCACACGAAAATTCGAAATTGCCGTTATTATGCGAGCAGCTTACCGTATTCCCGCGCAAACAACAGCATGGCACTATAGCCCGGTGATAACAAAAAATCCCTTTTCACATTTTGTTCCATGCCAATATATACCGGGGGTATGCCATTATAAACTGAGATATGCCAATTCATAGGAAAAAGCGTTTTCTAGTTCAAAGCGTTATTTTCGCCAAAGTTGCAGTACAGACCAGCTAATTTCTAAATTGGTGACTGTTCCTCGAATATTTCCATTGTTTTCATCTAATTTCTGTAATGCCTTTAGCTTTTCTTCAACTGTACATGTACAGGATTAACGGCTCAGCATGGTAGTGCTCCGAATGATAACTGTTTGATTCTGTACTGGTAGGGGCGTTATTTGACTAACTAGTACATTCAAAATAATAGGCTGAATAACACATGAATTGGGGGATTTAGGTAACGAGTTGCGTCATGGGTGAAAAGGGAATTCCAGGAAATTTTACCCCTGCATATAACGGCATTGCCCTTATCCCCGGGTATAGTGGCATGCTGTTCTCCCTCTACCTATAGTGCTATGCCGTTGTTTGCGCGGGAATACGGTAACACTAGGGAAGTGCTAAACCCTTTACCTGTAATTATCAAGATCACACGTTTAAGATTGAATAAAACGCAATTGAAGTCTCATGCCGAAACATCGCATGTTTCTGTAGGGAAATCTCAACGTTTTTTTTCACATGGTGTTAAAGATTCTTGATATTGCACACCCTGTATCACAGCAAATGTCAAGGCATTAGTAGAAAGCTTACTAATTTCAGAAAATGTGTTAATGATTCTTTGTCGCAGTTAGGGTACATTTCTTCTTTGTTCATGGGAATGTTGTGATTTTAAATACAAAAACTGCCCGGGGGGATTACCTGTATCCTTGCTGGGAAATTGTGCAGTTTTACAAACGTAAGCAATCTCAGTGAGAGTATGTTTCATAATGGTGAATTGTACATGTATCAAAAACGGAGTTGTTTAGCACTTCTTGAAACAATTATGATTATTGAATACAATAGGAATGCAACCGCTTAGTTATAGGTTCAAAATATTGTTCATTTTATTGCAAAAGCATTAAGTATATAGTGGTCTTTATAAAACAGAAATAAACACCCAAAATCTCTCCACCAGTAAAAATATGATAAAATATTGCTATGTTATTGCCAAAGGGCAAACAAATATTTTTCAATTTGAGAATTAAGAATATCAAACTTGAGAATGTAACATGAAACCAGGTTATGTGCAGACTAATGTTCCCACAGATGTTTTTTTTTAAATTTGAATAATCATTCATAAAATTGGGGTAATTTAAGGATTTGGCTTCCATTTATAAGTACCATAAAATTTGAAATCGTATTTGTTGCAAAGCTCATCTGCTTCTTTGGGACCACGGCTGGAAAGATGAAGAATATAATGTGAGGTAGGTGGAAAATCTCGAAACAATTCCTCAATTTGAAAATGTTTGGTTTACCTTCCATATTTGTAAGGAATAGGTGTGTTCTTTCCGGACTCAATCTCATGAAGTAGTGGGGTAAATATGCGCCAAGCTTCAGTTAGTTCATCGCTTCGCACAAAGTGCATCTGGTTGCCACAAAAGACATCCAGTATTAAACGTTCATATGCATCGGGCAACTTAGCGTCCTGTAAAAGAAAGTACCAAAAAATCAGAAAAAAAATTACAGTCATGTACAGTATGCTAGATTAATTTCACATTTTCAGGCACTTCCATACCCGATATCTGCTTAAGTATGTCAGGTCAAGCTCAGTTTCTTCCATATCAAAGGACATTCCCGGAGTCTTATTCATCAATTTTATGTAAACGGCTTCACCAGGCTGCACACGGAGAACCAATTCATTACGCTTGCACTGACCATTAAAAATGTCGCCTGGGACATCGGTATACTGAATACGCAATTCTGCTTTGCGTTCATTAAGTGCTGAAACATATAAATGGTAATACCGTTACCATAAATAAAATTTGGTTACCTTGAATTGCTGTAAATACATGTACAAGCTTTGATCTCATACTAGTATGAAGACAAGTGCTATAATTTTTTTTTCAATTCAACATGCTGCTTAAAATGTTACCATGCGCTTTCACAAACGAACTCTCAAAAAGTGGCTAAATCTCAAGTAGTAAAACTGCATCTACATGTAGATGCCCTAACTAAGTAAATTTTATTTCCATAAATTTTACCACAACGTGATTGAGTTACCTTTTCCGCAACGCAGAATAAAAGGTACTCCATCCCAGCGTTCATTATCAATATGACAAACTCCTAAGGCAAAGGTGGGTGTTACAGAACCCTTGGGTACAGTAGGGTCATCTAGATAGCCGAGCTTTGCATCGCCTTCACCATCTGGATCACCAACATATTGACCAAGAACAACGTCATCCATTGTAACAGCTCTTGTAGATTTTAGTACTTTGACCTTAAAAATTAAATCAAATGGCATAAACGAGTGAATTTGATGACGACATAAATGGCAGATTTCAAGAAGTTATGCGAGTAACTTAATTCTAACTTCCAATTCATTTTATCTATTCTGACATTTTTTTCGTGTACACGTTTTCACACAATGTAGCCTTATTTACCTTTTCATTACGAATGTCATCGGCACTTGTAGTAGGTGGCTTCTCCATGGCCACCAAGCAGAGCATTTGCAGTAGATGGTTCTGCATTACATCCCTGAGATAGAAAGTAGTTGAATTATAAATTTCTAATCAGAAAGTATAGATAATTAGTCATACAACAGAAAAAAATGCAAAAACTTTATTATTATCTTCTTAATTGGTCAATTTTTTGGGGATGATCAACTGAAATATATCATCTGAGCAAACTACACTTCGTAGTTAACTATAATAATTCAAAAAACAAACTATTTTGCATTTTGCATTTTGAGTTTGATGTTTAAAAATTCTCCGTAATGTGTTGGCAGACAGAAGTCACATTGGCTACTTGCTACTGACAAGTATACATTAGGAATGTTCAGACAGAAGCTTTTAAGAATGACGCTTGTGGTTAAGCCAACGTTTGTTTGTGTATTTTTAACATTGGCCTATTTCTGCACACAATGCCTAAACACCAATGCCAGGGGATGAATTAGCATCACCTACCGGGGAATTTCGCCTTGGAAGGGAACTTCCACCCCCAAGAGGGATCTTTAACGTGCAGAATGCAAATGGGATCTGCACAGGACCTCTGGTTTAAACTCTCATTCGAAAGAGCCGCCAATTATAGAATTTTGCACATCCTCAAATTCTCACCTCGACCGGTTGAATGCATTCCTTTTGCACACGTTGATTTAAGACTGCCGAAATAAGATTTGTAAAGCTTGCCTGAGTTCCCTTTATATATACTGATATATTCTGTGTGCCGGCCAATATGGTAGTTTAAGTGAGGAAGATTTCATCAAACGCAGTAATGTGGGCATGACAAATTTTTGTCACATGATTGTTTTAATGAGAATGCTTGATCAGGCCAGTCATACTTAATATGATAGTGGGGTCACCATCGTCTCCCAAAAGCTTGGATTAATTAATTACCAAACCACTAGGCCACCAAGCTTACTGGTAAATGGTAAATATTTCATCTAAAATTGGTTAGTATTCTAATAATTGCTGGAAATCAATGCGTTCTAAACCAAATTTCTTTATTCGCGTTTAAGCACGTTTCTATTTTCTACCTTTCTCGTCAATTATTGGTTATGGTCGAAACGTTAATAAAGAAATTTGGTTGGCAATCATTTGTTTCACCACAATTATTTCATCTAAAAAAGCACAATATTGTAAATGAGGCACACCTGATGATACCAAATTCGTCGAAGTAGCCTCCACGCCCTTGCGTGCCAAACGGTTCCTTAAATGAAATTACCACGGAGGCAATATTATCACGATTCCAAGTAGGACCGAATATCCTGTTACCAAACCTGAAATTTAAAGCATGACCATTACAGGCTTGTTGAAGACAATACATCACATCTTTTTTAAGTTATGCTAAATAAATTCACCAATATCGATTTTATGTTTATTTTCACAGGCACCAACCTCAGAGTCATTAAGTTCTGCACCATCTCCTTGCCAAGATAATGATCGATTCGATATAGCTCTTCCTCCTTGAACAACGAACTAAGGTGTTTGGACAACTTGTTGGAACTATCCAAGTCTCGACCAAAAGGCTTCTCTACAATCACACGAGACCATCCTCTGAAAGCAATGGCATCATAAAACAGCAGGTAAGAATACATAAAATTTCTAATTGAGATCAGAAAAAATGGGAATGAAGTCACACTTTTCAGCCATGCATGACCCTCTTATGTTTGTGGTCACGTCTTCAAACACGCTTGGTGGCAAGGCGAGGTAGAACAGTCGATTAGCATGGGGTCCCTTTTCAAATTGTTTAATTTCTTGGTCCAAAAGCTCATAGTCACGTCTAACATTATACGAGCCAGCAACATAGTGGTTCACTTTCCAAAAATCCTCTAAAAGTTTCTCCTCCTCTGGCTTTACCTGTTGAAATATTCCAGTTAAACAAGTTTAAAATTTTGTAGATAGTTGGTTTATGATAGCAAAAATGATTTCACTGAATGTGTACTTGTTTACTCAACATTCTTATCAAATAACAATACTTGGGCCCTGATATTCTGAAAAGATGCCATCCACCGTGACAACTTCAGCAAAAACCAGTTTCTTAATAATGTAGTTACGCATACAATTAATATATCTACCTTGATGTACGGTTTGCATTTTTCTTTTAACTCTTCTATGGTCAATTTACTGCGAGCATAGCCAACAAAGGTGGTGTTTTTCGGCACAAGGCCATCTCTGAACAATGCCCTAGAATAGATAATAAATGAGGGTTACTACAGTTATGGCATAGATCTCGTTGAATAACACCATTCCAGGGTAAAAAGAAATTAAAATATAAAGAGAAATTTCCCAGATTGAACAGTATATGCATGTACAGTGTATTTAGAAATACGAAGACTTAAGTAGCCTAATACAAAAGCAAGTGCTGTGCTACCATCAACTTGCTGAAACAATGCTCAGATTAGATTCAACATACAATTTGTTGGAATATTTCGTTTATTCCGTAAAAAAAATTGATTTTCACATAATTCAAGTGTAAATAAAACATGAGTGCATAACAAACACTGTTATTTATAAACAGAATTGTAATTCATTTGTATAGAGATCAATAAGGAATTCAAACGCATACAGCAAATAGAATTTCACAGTTAGAAATTCCTATAAAAAGTATTTCTTTAAGTTTAGTATTGAAGTTTAAAAGACTTACCAGAGTGTTGGATAAATTTTCTTCTTGGCTAAATCTCCCTGAAAAAAAAAATTGAAATGGAAAGCATGAGTTACGAGGTATGGTTTATTTTATTTCTGATGATCATTGCGATACATGACGCTGAGGAAAATTCTTATTGTGATAACATGCCATATGTTAACAGCAGGTTTAAGATAAAATTTTAAACCCGCTCGACCATCATCTAATTATCCTTTGAGAAATGTAAACCGTGTCATAGGAAACAAACCATGGAGTCTTTTTTTGGCAAGCTCAATTTTTGTCAGATAATTCATGCGATTTATAGACCTGGACAAGATTTTGCTAATTACTAACAGGTTATTTTAATAAAAGGAAATGCACGTAGGGAAGCCATGCATGCATTAATAATAGAGTACATGTAAACGAAGTCTACACCATATCAGTGTTCCGTTTCTGTAAATCTTTGCAACCCCTTTTCTCATTTTTAAAACTAACTTGCAAGGGTATAGTTAAATCTGTTTTTATATTAGACCGATGTCTCAAGAGAAAATTACAATTCATTCAAAGATTTTCGTAAGAATGAAATGATTGCCTTGTTGCAAGAATGGTTTCTGAAATGTATAAACCTCTAAATCAACTTTTAAATTCAACAATACATAATGCAATTAATTCGCTCGAAATAAATTTACGAGGAATATAATTTTTGCTATAGAAAATTTTGTAATTGGCTCCTATCGGTTTGTAGGAGTTCTGGTAAATACCATACTTGTTGCATGTACATGTACATCCTTATATTTGCCTTAAGTGTTGCCATGTTTTGCCCTCTGCAAATAAATTGTCAGTCATAAAAAGGATGAGTTGGCACAAAAATAAGCAAGGTATCTCAAAGTGTCATAACTCTTCATTGCTAGGACACAAGGAAGCCGCGTCATGTAACCGGCAACATTCTTTGAGTTGGATGACTAGCAGAAAGTTATCGTTCATGCAGTAGGTTATGATTGCATTTCAAAAAAAGTACTCGGCAACTGATTACCTCCTAGACCTAGATTACGAACATATATGCATGTACGTGTATGTTGAAAAGCTCTAGGAGGTAATTACGCAAAGTTGCAATCTATGGACTTCCTCTGCAACATAATTTATGTTGAAAATGAGATTGTGGTAGTTTATTTTAGCTTCAAGGGCAGGCAGTTCTGCTTTTTCACGGAAGTACGTGCAAGCATGCATAAAGCTCGACTAGACGTTTTCAGTTTTTAACTATAGTGTACAAGCAATTGAAGTTCGAACAGGAACTGCCAAACAATAGAAGCAACTAAATTCTCAATTAAAAAATCGCCTCCAAACATGCAGTATATGCATTATTTTTTTTAAAAAGTTTACCTACTGTACATGTATTTTTACGTCACATCAAAATATACAGCAGAACCTTCTACTGATAATCCATTAGCTCGTGTGCACGCAGATATCGATTATTCACTAAGTCTACTCAGCCATGGTTGACAGGGGGTTGATGATCGATTCTTCGATCGGGAGACTTAATTTCTGTGCCATTCATAAGTCAAAATTTGCGTTTTACGAGGTGTTTTATTTTTTCCTCTGTTCCATCATTACAATCACAAGTTTTCAGTTCTCCTTGATTTCTCTTGCATTTCAAACGTGATCCACACAAAACGAGTTGAGCTGTAATAATTTCACAGGATGGTGTATTTTTTCAGTGTAAGAGGTTCTGCTCTACATCATGAGGTCATTCAACGAGGTTTTTCTGAGCTGAAGACTCGTTCTTTAAATTGCCTTTTACAACATCCTGAAAACATGTCTTGCTAGAAATACTGTATATGACTTTCTGTGTCCGGAAAGCAAACTCCAGTTCTCAGAATGTCGAACTTTAAACAAATTACAGTATAAGCTGTTGCACCATCAGCCGGTGAAGTTAAAATGAACGACAGAAAGAGCTCAAGCTCATTATCTTTTACGAGCTATTCTTAAATATTTAACGTGATGTACTGCTCTGCGTGTATTGCATGCGAAGATTATTTCTCCTACAGGTCTAAATTGTTTCTTGTCACAGTCGGCCAATTATTGCTTCTTTAGTCACGATTCTTTACTAATTCGCATAGCAACAGCAGTTTAATTATAATTTATTTGATATATTTTTAATTTGCAATGCACTGCAAGATTGCAAAATAGCCTTTAGAGAGCATTATTTTACCTAACTTGAGAAATGAATTGAACAAGTAAAAGGCAATATAGAAACCCCACACGCTCACGTTACGTAAAAATTGAAAATCGAGAGCACAGAGTAATTTAGAAGCTATTAAAAGCATGATTAAAAGTCTAGCAACTATGTGTACATGCTGGCAAAGACCAGGCAATAAATTTGGATATATAGAATCAGATTTTTTATACAAATGTAATGACATTTACAAGACATTTCCGCATGGTATTAAAGTATATAGTAAAATGCGAGTACACTATTTAAAAAAAAATATTAATAGCCCAGCTGAAAGATTATTTATTAGGGCGTGTGAGGTTTCTAGCTATGTGTAAAGTGTTTTACCCTATGACTACAACGATAAAACAGCTGAATTTAGTGATAAGGAGACAAGATGAGAAACCTTTTCGAATTTTATCACAGATCAAACTCGTTTAAATCGTTTTCTCAAGAAAAAATTCGTAATTAACAATAGCGATGACACGATTTAATTTGTTCAGATTTATTCTAATAACCTTTCAATTGATTCACCCTGCAGACAAATCACACTGCATTAAGATGCATCAAACTTTAGGCAGAAATGAAATGTCTACACGTGTAAAATTAGTAAATTTACGCAATTTTTCTTAGAGACAAACAATTTTATTCATTCATGCACGTCATGTTTCTCTCAAGTTTTATATTTTCTGCTCTCTATAGTGAATGATATTATATTATTCAATGACATTTTCGATATATAATTACCTCCAAAAAAATCCCTTCATTATCTAAATTTAGCAAGACATAGTCATAGACATTGACACTTTTGCAGGAAGCAGGTAAATGTTGCCAGAAATTACTTCATGGTGTTCGCCTCCCATAGGCCATCATTGGCTCGCACGATCAGACATTTTACTCAAAATAAATCCGTTTGCACAGACGACTCGCGATCCTTTTAAAAACGTTTTCAAGGTTTCATATCGGTGCCAAAACGAGATTTGGACAAACCCCCCTACATGTATATCCCGCTGTCAGTTCACTTCAAAACCAGCGAGTCTCCAGCATCACAAATCGGCGGCGTCTACAGGTATTTGAACCCCATGTCAGCCCATTTTTAAATGCCACATATCACTCGCCATTGAAGGTCGTCCGTCAAGGGCATATGGCAAATTCATTTCAAGGGCGAAACGTTTGATTAGCCTGTCAGACGAGGATGCGTCTGTACGTGGGCATAAAAAGGTACTCACCGAGGCTCCCAGCACGACGAAAACATGCGGCACGGAGGCCTGGAAGTCCAAGTCATCCGTGGCGCCAGCAGAACTCGATTTATGCATGTGCTTGAGGGATTGCTTGATCAACTCAATGCATTCGGCGCTATCCAAGCTCGGACTCTGCCCCGGTTTTGACATTTTATCACTGCGACTCATGCTTGAAACGGTACTTGGACTACAGCCCAGGTTGTTAACCAGGTGGCAAGTGCGCCTATCGTATCTAAAGGAGATTCTAAATTTAGATAAGACAGCGCCGAGATTCGAATACCAAAGCTTCTACCAGGATCTTTGCTTCTCCCCTCCAAGACCAAAGTGAGCCTCGCACGGCTTCGGGCGCTCGCTTAGGAGGCCAAGCCGGTGCAGGAAACAACGGGGATTGGCTTAGGCTCGAAATGCGTGGGCAAGGCGAGGCTAGTTCGACAAACAGTCGATGCGCCATCTTACGGATGTTTTTAGATTGAGGCGACTTATTAAAAATCTCTTCATTTTTTTCCCGTGTTGCGGCGTTCATCAAAGAACGTTTATCTGAGATGAGTCGACAAAAATGTTTGACTAGCGATTTCCCCGTTCGTGAACCTTGTCTTCCTGGCATGGGCGTAGGTAAGGGGGGGGGTTTAGGGGGTTCAAACCCCCCCCCCATTTAAAAAAAATTTACACTAGATAGAAATGAATTTTTTGTTTTGAATAGCTGAAAAATATTAAAAATTTCGTTTTTATAGTGATTTTCGTAAAAACTAAGTAAAACGAGGTGCTATTTTTGTCTGAAAAGTGGCGAATATACATGTAAGAGGGACATCAACGCTAATTACTCCATTTCTTTGAAGTTGAAACATTTGCGCTGCAGCCTACGGGCCCTGCACTGAATGCCCTAGATTTTTAAACAGTTAGAAATAATTAAGCAAGTGCGAAATTTTTAATCCCTGCATGACATGTCCCTTTCTGGG
>JAQGBX010006384.1:0-12541 GCA_034698745.1 Megaphyllum sjaelandicum
TACGCGCATGCGCAGATTAATTGCAAAAAGTCGTCATTACTGTACACAGATACGCGTTTCTATAAGCAAAAATAGTCATTTCAAATGATCGTGTAAGGTTGAAATGTAATGAAAGCGTTTTAAGCGATCGAATGACGCAACATATATGGAGGTAATGTCATTATAGATCTTGGCGTTAGTATAGTGACCGTGAACAGGTCCTTTATAAGTTAATTTTACTTATGAAACTCAGACGCTTTACGAATAAGACATTTTCACAATCCTGAAATCACGTGTGGAAATAAGTTGCAATTCCACTTTATTCCAGTAGTCACTCAGTAGTCCTTCCTGAAGGTTTCCGTTTTTTGCCACCAGTGCCGCTACTGAATGATAACCAAGAAAGGTTAATAAATGCACCAGGTATTAAAATCCTAATTTGTTTCCTTACAATTTCGAAATCTCCCGCCAGATTTTTCGACGAGGTCACGTGCCTGTATTTTTTTGAATGGAGCTCCGTCACTCCACTCTAGAACTTGAAGTCCTTGAGCAAGATGGCGGCTATATCGCGTGTGTTTTGCAATCTGAAATGTGTCGGCAGATCGTCGTTTTCCAAATATCTTTTGGTTAATTTGAGACCAGCTCATCAACGAGCGACCAGTGAGTATCTTTACTTTCAATTCGATCCAAAATTCGGTGCATTTTTCCAATGACTGATAGGCATGCGAGCTTCGATAGTAGGCCTAGTTTGATTTTCAGCCTTGTATTATCTACCTTTGTTGAACTATGGAAAATGGATCCATGATCGATGATAAGAAAATAATAAAGAACGGATTGAAGCCTCGATTTCCAATTAGAGTGCATGCAGATTGAAATGTTTTGATTTTTTTTCGGTATTCATGGGTGCTTGCTTTGGATTGCGTCAGATTTCCGTTTGCGAGCACGTGTGAGAAGGGTCTTCCGTAAAATCTGTCATCTCTCCAAAACACTGTAACATTGTACTAATACTCGAAAAAGCATTTTGAAAAACTATTATGTAGTAAAAATAGTTCAACACAAAATAGGGAGTGTGCTATTGCTTTTGTTCGGAGCCTTTCCAAACTTGTTATCGAAACTTAAACTTCAAGCGATTTGCCATTTCAGAGTTGGCTAACTATGCGCTTAATCCTTCAGTTTGTGTATGACAACTTATTGGCTCCGAGGTAGTACGGTGTACAGTATATTTAAAGGTTATTATGGGTGCATATTTTTGGCAAACGTCACTGGATAGTTAGTTTTGCGTGTCTTTGCTGTCACAGATCTTGAATCCTTTGTGCATGCCCAGGATGCCGCCAAGTTCAATGTATCTTGTAGTACATGACTACATGCACAGAGATCTGAACGAATCCACCGATTGATGTACTGTCCCATCCGGAGTAATGATCAAGCTATCACTTGACGTATTAATTTTATCAGATCTGAAAAGCTTCAATAAATGAAGATAATGGCTCGAGACTGCCTGAAATAAGCTGCCATAGTGAGCTTCCATGCTTAGTTGGAAACAAAAAAAATCCTTTCTTCCTTCTGAAGAACCTCATGCACTTAGGCCATTTTCTAATTTAATATTTTAGAAAAATGTTCTATGACAAAGGCAGGTTCATTGACCTTCTTATTAAGGCCAAAGCATACTCACCCCACGATTGGTGCATATACTGAGCAATTGCCCTGTTCTATGATCTCCAGATCTTTTCAGATGCTTGGTCAATTGTTGACAATTGTGAAGTTGGAAAGACTTAAAATTAAGACAATGTATGCATGGGATGGTAATCCCCGGGATCACAGGGGATGGCTGCGCAGTTGCAGCTTCAAATATATAAAACAACTAAACACGGAACACGGATGAACCCAATGGCTCAGTTTGTAGTCCTCAGTTCAAATTTGGATGAGAATATTGTTAGCCATAGGGTATGTTCATGAAATGTCAATTCACATCAAGAAATTTGCAATAGTTTTTACTTAAGTATCTATTGTCTGTGGCTATTGTTTATTGCGTTTATGAATGGTTTATGAACAGGCTACCCTGTTCCAAAATACATTGTAACCCAATATGCCCGAAGATGCGAGTGATATAGGCTAACGCTAGGCATTTGTGAATTTAGGGAATTCATAAGCATTCCTTCCATGTGATGATCAATTGATAGTCAGAGCACGTGGCAAGAACACCCTAAAACCCTTTCTGAACAACATCAATCACAGCATATTATTTCCTGGTGCCCCACTTCAACCATAACCCAGTTACTGAGTAATACATTTTTTGAAGGTGATCATGGAAGAGGAAGAGACCTCAACTTATCATCTCATCTGTTATCATAGTAACCTGGTATCATGAAATCCTTCATATTACCAATATTGTTATTGGTAATATGAAGGATTCCATGTCTGCGTATTTATTTTAGCAATCTAACTGAGTGAGGCGTTTGTATAATGTGTTTTGAATTTAGCAATTAGGCAAACCTGATCCTGTGGCACAAAAATGTATTTGTCGACGAAAGCAGCAATAATTTGTTTTGAACTTTCATAAGAAAAAGTACTAGGTCAGAAGTGGAATTCTGGGTTTTGAGGGGAAACCATTTTTTTCCCTAACATTGTTTACCACGTTGCATTTTTTTTTTGAGAAATTGGGTTGAATTCTCACTACGAATTACTGGAAATTAATTATCTGGCCAACTTGATCGCTGTTAGGTGAATGGCATATATCATCAATCGAACAAAAGTGGCCCAAAAAAAATTTGCACGAAAATACGGGTTAATTACATGGTCTGCTTCCTGGCTGATTTGACTAATGGGTGACAGAATTAAGTTGTGACGTTGACACGTAGCACAGATTTCGACAAATTGTAGGTGTTGTGGATTAAACGTCTTGTTTTGAAAGAAGTCATGGAAATTCCAGTTTCTTCGGGTTTTCCGAGCACAAATTTGCAACATTTCCCAAAATTTCAAAAAATTGTCACGTTTTCCGAGGACATGATTGAAAATTTTCCAACGTTTTCCGGGGACTAGTTTGCAAAGTTCTATTCGTTTTTTGAGTAGGCTACATATTTGCAAAATTTTCTACGTTTTCCAAGTACAAATGTGTAAAACATTCCACGTTTTCCGAGTACAAATTTGCAAAATTTTCCACGTTTTCCAAGGACAAGTTTTCAAAATTCTCCACGTTTTACCGAGAATATATTAGCAAAATTTTCCACGTTTTCCAAGAACAAATTTGCAACATTTTGCACGTTTTCCGAGTACCAATTTTCCACATTTTCCGAATACAAAGTTGTCATTTTGAAAATTTTGCAAAATATTTTTCTTTGTCGATTTGCAAAATGTCAATTTTTGACATTGTCATTCGTCAGGCAATTTTGTTTTAAAACCTGGAAAAGTCAGGGAACTTAAATAGGAAATTTCTGGGGGAACCCTGTCAAAGAATTACATCATTATCGATAGTATGTCTAGATCACTTTCCCTGCGTGGCGCTGCATGCTCATTGCTATGTAAAGTGGGCGGAGTCACCATACTGGTCTTTCGTATACTGTGGTTATTGCCTGGCAATATATTGGAAAGTGTGTGTGACAGACATCTGAATCTTTTTGTCAATTACATGAAGACTGCTTTGTCTGCTTCTAACTTGAAATTTAATCAGACATGCAAATTGAAAAACATTACAATGGAAATACTCAGACAGTATACAGCTTTACGAATAGGGCTTTTGACAGCTGTGAAGATCCGGGTGCAAAAGGAATGCATTAACAATGATGACCTCGGGCGAATTTTTCCGTTATTATTCCAGAAAATTTAGAAAAATATGAGATGTGTGTTCTAATCTTATCCGAGATTGTTTTGAGATGAGTCAGTGTCAGCAGGTGATTCAAGTTTTTCTTAAGCTATTATTCTCAACCATGTTGATTCTTGTAGTATATTATTAAAAAAGTGATTAACATCAAGCTAAACCTTATATTACGTTTAATAAAAATACAGATATGGGTAAAATAACCTTCATATATGCATTCTTTTATTTACTTGCTTGAATTTTTGTTAAAACTTAAAATACCATAGTTTCGACCTGAAATGAATGCGGCAAAAGTATGTTGGCGAAATCATTTCTCCTTTTTTCTAAACTTTCCAGACATGAAGGGGTATAGTCCCGTATATTGCACTCATGTTGAATGATAATTTAGGCTTTACCAATAAATTTCATTGCACAGCTGTACTTAGAATTTACTACTAATGCATGATGACGCATCATCATCATTGGAGCAGATCATTAACTGAGGCCAACTAATTGACCGGTATGGAAGGCTAGGCCAGGATTAATAAATGCCACTTGGTCAGTAAATACTGAATTGCACCTGAGAAAACAGTTGCATGCAAGTGGGCCAAAAGTTAACGGTTGGCTAGGGAATATATATTTAACGGTGTGTGTCAATACCTGTTTTTCTACAGGGTGATGCAAGTCCTTGGAAAGTAGCTCCGATTTTGCATTTTTCTTTGACTTATTGAATTTTCTCCACATTTTTTTGTTCCTTGCAAATCGTAGGGAAACTTAAAAAATTGAAAAGAAATGCTGAAAAATGTAGTTCGCTATTGAGAGGAAACAAATTTCACATGAAATGCTAAGCTTGAGTTTATTGGATTGAGTTTTCAATGACCATACGCGTTAATCAATTTCATAAATCCAAATATTTAACAGAAGTTTGTAAACACCCTGTATTTTCTCAGTCGCCAATGTAGGCCTATTAAATCGATCACTTAGTCAATAGGCCTACCCGAAATGGTAAAACACTTCACTTAAATTTATTCACCTGAAGCACCATTTATTCTAAACTCAACTACATCTCATCAATTTTTCGGCCAAAATTCGCCAGTCCCATCCACTGCAATTTTTACCCAAATCATGACAGTCAAATTTTTTTTTTTATTTTTTTTATTTATTTATTTTTTTTTTATTTTTTTTTATTTTATTTATTTTTTTTTTTTGGCACCATTTGGCACTATTTATTCATGATATTTTTAATTTTTTTAAAATTTCTTTATTCATAAGAAAAAAAAGTCAGTTGTTTGAAATTGTAATGAGGACCGAGTTGAAAATTGAACGTCCAAGAAAGCTCGTAAAATGGAAGTTGAAAACTATTTTTTTAAATGATTAATAAAAGATTAATCAATTGCATAAATCTAAATATTTAGCAAAAGGTTGTCAACACCCTATAATATTAATTTGCTCTATATATTCTATCTTCCGATATAAGTCAATACCGGAAATGGCAAAAATTAACGAATTTATTCACAGGAAGCACCGTCAAATTCCTTGTATCCATGATGTTTTAGTAAAAATTGAAACATGGAAAAGACTTGGAAATTGACCTGGAAAAGTCAGGGAAAAATAACTTCTTTTAGAAAGTCAAGGAAATTTAAACAACAAATTTCAAGTAGAAATTTGCGAAATTTTGACGAATTTCAGAAGACAAATTTACAAAACTTTCAACCTTTTCAAAGCCCAAATTTGGAAACTTTTCTGCCTTTTAAGAATGAATACAAATCTGTGAAATTTTCATAAGTTTTCTTTGTTAATTTTGAATTTTTTTTGAAAATTATTTTTAGTAACGTTTGCAAAATTGTGGATAACATTTGCATATGTCGATTTTGACATTGCCATTGGTCAGCCAGGGAAATTTGTTTAAAAACCTAGAAAGGTCAGGGAAGTTTAAAGTAAAATTTCTGGAAGAACCCTGGAAAATAAATTTCATTTGTTTGAAATTGTAATGTGGACGGAGTTAAAAATCGAACTTCCAAGAAAGTTCCTAAAATAGAAGTGTGTGGACATTTTTTTTTAAAATCCTGAATAATTAATAAAAGAGGTAAAATGCAACCAATATTTTGTTACATTTATGCATCATTACTTTTGAGGGCACCGACTTTTGCTTCACCTTCACACTCAAGTTTTATGGTATTCAAGGACATACATCTCTGCCATCGATTTTTGTTCTAAATGTTTGCCAGCCAGTCTTTGCCAATCTGTGCCTGGAAAGTGTTTCGCAGAGGCCTTTTGCACCGCAGTTTAGCAAAGAAAATGGTTCCTACCTTCAAATTCTGACCCGTTCCAAACGTTTTCCGGTATGGTAACCAGCTAAACCACCCCATTGTCGTCCTGTTATTGCAGAAAATTAATCCATCATGGCCCAGAATGCTGGCAGATCAAGAGGCACTGGCTTGTTATCATTCTTACAAATCGGTACAAATTAGACGTTTTTTAACAGATGCCTGCGTTATTTGCACCACCAATTAACACGAAATTGCGGAAGCAAACAATTGTCTGGTCTTGTTGCTGCTACCATCGCAATGGACGCATTTAAGATGTCAGAACTATGGAGATTTTCAAAATGTCAGTAGGTCTGCGTCTCTGGTTCAACGAACTGCAAACGACATCTGCAGTCTCCAGTACAGCATTCGAGTTTCGATTTGAAGGCCTTGGTAGCCCAGACTTAGTTGGTGGTAATAGCCAGACAGGCAGTGATTCACAGAACCGGAAGTGAACAATCCAGGGTTTCAGGGTTTCGCAGTGCGAAATTTCAAGATCACCTTTGTTATGCAAAAGCGTTGTAGGATGCCATGGTTGGCAAGCTCGCCCCCATTGGCTCGTTTTGGGAGTTATCAACTGTGAAAGCCAGAGTAGGTGCTTGTTTTTTGGTACTTGCCCCATTTGCGAGGCGCATGCAGGTATTTCCCGAGGAGGGAATGACCCCTGCGCTCTGATTTTTTTTTAGTTTTTAAAAAAAATCAAAACTACCACTGCTGACCCTGATCTTTCTGCTTGGCTACACAACTAATAGCTTTGTAACAATTTCGAGTAATAATGAAGCTGTTTTTTTTTGGCTGATTTTTAAATCAAGCATTGCAACCTTCCAGACAATGACTCGGGCGAATGCAATAAAACTTAAGTTTGAGCCTTTGTAATGCCAAGATATTAAAGCGTAATTTCCTTCTGTCAGATGACCGGTTGCATGGAAATTCATTAAGTTTGACCAACGCTTACCTGTGCATAAGTCTTAAATATGTTGGTGTCAATGTTATTTCTAGATACATGTACACGAACTTGTCTTTTTTATGCATTTTACCAGATTTGCAAAAAGAAAAAAAAGAAAATGAGGCTGATGAAATTCACAACCACGCGATTGCATAATTTTGACGCAATTTGGTCAGTTGGAAATATTAGGGGTACTCTGGCACTTGGCACTCTGGTACTTTGGCAGTCGTGAAGCCACGTTTCTGTTGCCTTGTTTAAAAAATGTACTCAAGGTAATTCAGGGTTCCCTAGACCTGGAAAACCTGGAAAAGTCATACAAGGTTAACCCAGGGCCCATTTTCCGAGTAGAAATTTGCAAAAAAAAATTCCCCATTTTCGGGCTACAGATGGCAAAATTTACCACGTTTTCCATGTTTTCCGAGTACAAATTTGCAAAATTTTCGACGTTTTCCGTGTACAAATTTTCAAAATTCGTTGGTTTTTCCGAGTACAAATTTTCCACATTTTCCGAGGACAAAATTGCAAATTACCCACTTTTTCCGAGCACAAATATTTAACATTTTCCGAATAAAAAATTTCATGCAGTAGGCTATTTTTTTAAATTTAAAAAAAATTCTACATTAATTTTCAAAATTTTCCTTCATAAATTTAAAAAAAAAATATTTTCCAGTGTCAATTTTGGAAAATGTGTCAATTTTTGACGTTGTCATTGGTCAGGGAAATGTTTTTGAAACCGGGAAAAGTCAGGGAAGTTGAAAACGAAATTTCTGGGAGAACCCTGTAATTGCTGTTTCTCAACCAATTAATGCATTCATTTCACACACGTGACTTAACGACTGCCAAAGTACGTTTCGTAAAGCGTCTGTCCGCTATTAGCGAGACTTGTGTCTATAAGCAAATTACTTTGTAGCTGCTTGGTGACCATGCACGATTTTTTGGGGAAATTTAATTGGATATAAAATTGTCGCTATAACGTCATACTGCACGAAACGTGTATGCACATTATTTCTTATTAAGATTTTCTTTGCAGTTGACAGCTTCATTTGCTAAAATTACAAAACACTTGAGTTAATATTACTGTGAATTGCAAATGTTGCCTCATTATAGTCACTGTTTGCGCAACATCAACTCAGACAAGTGACCTCTACTAAGCGCAGCTTAACCCTAAAATGAATTCTAATTTGTAAACAACATTCATTTAAGGTGGCCTTTAAAATGTGATTTTCTTAAAGTCACTATCACAGAATCACTTCATCGACTGCTGTTTTTAACACCATACGTAAATTCCAATTTGTAAACGTTTATTTTAAAGTCACTATTGCATAATCACTTCATTGACTGCTGTTTTTAACACCATGCGGAAATTCTAATTTGTAAACAACATTCAATTAAGGTGGCATTTAAATTGTGATTTAATTCACTATTACAGAATTACTTTATCGACTGCTGTTTTTAACACCACACGTAACCTTAAATTTCATCATCGGCAGGTCAATTTTATAAAATTTGTCGGATGTTTCTGCATATAAAATATAGCGTATCCATATTAAATTTGATCATCGGCAGGATAATTTTATCAAAGTTTTCGGATGTTTCTGAAAATAATCAAGTCCTGTTAGATCAGCATTACATTAGTCATTAGACCAACATTTAACTTTTCTAACCTGACTCAAGAAATAAAATGGTAACTTACGAGAGCTGAGGATGTATGACAGAGGATTGACAGTTTTTCATCCGTGAATTTGCAGAACAGGAAACATTTATATGTGAGGAAAATTGCCATGATGTTTGATCGGGCTTTTCTTAAATCGCCTCTTGAGGTAGGCTATGATCATCCAGATTTGAAATCACTTAATGATTGATCAACGATGTCAACGAGTCTTAAATGTACATTATGTTCAATTCAATTCTTTACGATTTGGCAGGGGGGATCATTATACAATTTAAGTCAGACTAATTAGTCTGGTCATGAATGACCCCAACATCAATTTAGTTATATTTCCAGTATATGGGATTTTAGCGAGGAGGATGGGATGGGATCTGGTCAATGATTGAACTTGTATCAACCGGTTTTAATCAGCCATTACAGAATTTGATTTGAAAACCAATATCTGATCTGTCCTGCTATATTAAAGATGGCAGGAAAGTCTTGCTAATAACTTGGGTACATCATCCTGGTAGCTCGCACATTCCTGTCATTGTCACCCTCGATGACCCATTTGTGCAAATACACGTAATTACCATGCTCAATCAGCAGATCACATTACCTAATGAAAAGGCTGTGTTACGTCTGCCTTCTGACTAATTATTCAGTGGTTTCATGATAAACTTAATTCGTTAGTGTTAATTGTCAAGTTGTAATCCGAGTCCTTTCTGAACTTCAACAATGTAAACCTACTCAGATTGTCTAGGCGCTGTGTAATGAAGTAGTCGACCTTGTGCAACTTAACAGCAACTTGAAATAAACATGCTGGAAATTTGTCTTCTGTAGATTTGCCCAAGAACGGGTGTTGCGCGATTCATTTTAATGTTTGTTCGGTTATTAAATGACATACACGTGTTACCTCCTCTTGTCCGAATCTGCGTAAAGTTCATATCATGGCGAGACTTGTCTGTGTGCATATGATGCCCGCGTGCATTCTAATGTCCATTAAGAAGACTACGGTTTCACAAGGCCGTTGTATAGTTCCAAAACATGGCCACAGGTTCATGAGTCAAGTTCAAGTTCGGATATCACGTAACGTACATGTAAGCAATATAAATAGCTTGCATCCTCATTGGCTATTGAAATCACGTGGCCCTAGCTACTGATGGGAAACAACAGTTTTAAAAATTAGCCATTATTAACCCGCGATTTTCGAAAATTCCCCAATGTAATAAATTTGGGAAATATAACTGATCCAATTTGTTGATATGTTTGAATGTTGTATCTTATTGAGTTACAAGACATAACTTGAACAACCGTTGAAGTGGCTAACAGGCTAAATCAGAAGCTTTGACGAGAAACACTTCTTTTGGAAGTGCTTCTCTTCAAAGCTTCCAACTAACATCAATTTGTGATGATGTCCTTCAAGATTATAGAGTACAGTCCATATACCCAACCATCTTGGGCATATGGACTTTTAATCCCCTCACCATGCACATGCATGACACAGTAGGGTACTGAGTTGAATTTTGGATTGCATTCTAATGGCAAGGGTGTCTTATGAGACCAGATCAAAAACTGGTCAGTCTGGCATGCTTGGATATACCTGCCTTATTGAAAGTGCAACTTTTACACTCTGGAACATGGTGAAAGAAGTAAGGCGTTCGAGCTTACCTGACTGCCCCGCGTCCAATCTCGGAAAAATCTGAGGCAAGGTCGCACAAGGAAACGGTGCAGCAGGGAGGAAGAGGTACTCTGGCCGTCCCGCTTTCGCGCTATAATCCCGTTGGGAAACAGTAGTTCCTGGATCGGCTTCCGCCTGGCTCCACCACCACTGGCGGAGTGGGGATGCAAACAGCACAGACCGCTGGCGTCGTCCCGTTCCGAATTGGTACCGGCCATGTTGGGGTCGGAACCCCGGCAAGGATAGGTGGAAAGTCCGCTCAAGTTCCGAGGCTCGACCAGCGCGCTTCCGATCACCGTTGACGAGCACCACTCTTCTGGCCGGTTGTTGGCCGCGTTTGGTTCACCCACTGCCCCAGCTAGCTGATCCCCTTAGCCAGGCGTGGTATTGTTGCGCAACGAGGCTGATGCACTGCGGTTTGGGAGGATGGACCGGTGCGAGCATTCACCTCTTCGGCCACGCAAGTGGACCGAGCTCCCTGCCCTCAAAAGCCTCCGAACGGAATGAGAAGGAAAATCCTCAGGGCTGATCTGGCGAGGTTATGGTCGGTGTCTGGTGATATCTGAACTGGTTCCTTCAAGGCTCTGCTGGACACTGGTTTAGGCAAGAGTGTATACTTCCGTCAAGGTTCTGCTGGACACCAGCTTAGGCACGAGTTTACTTCATGCAAGGTTCTGGACACTGGTTTAGGTGAGAGATTACTTCACTCAAGGTTCTGAACTGCACTTGGCATTAGTTTTGTCCGTCTCTGTCAAGGTTCTGTCCAGTGTGTGTGGTGAGATTCTGAAGATTCTGGACACTGGAGTAGGCGAGAGTTTGCTTCCGTCAAGGTTCTGGACTCTGATTATCACTCAAGATTCTGAACTAGCCTGGGCAATATATTTTCGTCCGTGTCTGTCAAGGTTCTGTCCAGAGTCTAGTGAGAGTCTGAAGGCTCTGGACACTGGTTTAGATAAGATTCTTGATTGCTTCCGTCAAAGTTCTTAACTGTCCTAGCAATAGTTATCCCGTCTTAAACAAGGTTCAGAAATGAGTCTGCTGTTGGCGTCGTGCCGTTTCCGACAAGATTCCGAACTGTTTTCTGCAATGTTCTGAGCTGTTCCCTCGATGTAAGGTTCGTTCCACCAAGATTCTGGACTGCTTACGGCAAGGTTGTGAACTAACAAGGCTATACAGTATGTGATAACTTTACCGGCTCTGCTCCAGGGAGGATGGACAGCCGATGCAGCGCTGATGCCGTCGGCGTCTGGAAGATTCGAGCACCATAAATCCTAACGAACAGTGCAGGCAGCGAGGATGCTCAAAATGCGGGTGCTGGGAGCCGCTGGCGGTGCTCCTGCTCCGAATTGAGTTCAGCAAGTCGTCGAAGTGGCCTGCGAGAGCCGAATGTGGGGGAAATGCAAATAAAAACAATTGACATCGTAAAAAAATGAGGAATTCCATATCCTGGTTGAGAAGAGAGGGGGAGGGCCAGGGGTGAGGTGCTCAGCACCGCGCTTCAGTGCAGCTTTCGGAAGAGCCTCGCCCCTAATGCCCCTCACCTTTGACTGCAGCGCTTGCCCAGCATCCAGAAGTGCGGGTGGGTGGCATAGGTGAAACCCCTGACATCTATCATGCACAGAATTGACATAAATACATGTGCAAAGTGGTTATGCTTTTTATGTATTGACACAGATTATGGTTATGTCAGTATTCGCCGGCAAGTTTTGCTGGTCATGGCTGATGAGCCCGCAGTCAAAAACAAGGCTGACACTCATTCGGATAAAGTTTGAGAAATTCGAAAACACTACATTGTATTTTCAAAATTTCATAAGAGTTGATTTTCTTGACTTTTACAAAACCACTGAAAATACATGTACTTCAACGGTATATGCTTCTGGAATGATTTTAACGCCATCTAATAGGTGGTATCATTGATCAGCTGAGTTGTACTGTTCATGTATATACATGTACATAAACAGTAAAACCTGTTAAGAGCGACCACAAAAAAAATGCTATGTTGGTCACTGTACACAGGTGGTCACTATACAAAGAATGCCTGAGTTAAATTAGAATAATGCATATTTACGCCCGTACATAGTACTTATGCATTGTAGACTTAGGGTGACCACAGGTCAGGGAAGTCATGGAAATTTCAGGGAAATTTGTGTATGGTCAGGGAAATTTTCCCAAATAAAAATGCTATCCATGC
>JAQGBX010006385.1:0-12540 GCA_034698745.1 Megaphyllum sjaelandicum
GGGGGGGAGGGAGGTTTCGAGGGGCCCAAAGAAGCTTGAAGCCTTGGGGCCCTACCATGGGTTAAGACGGCCCTGGGGGGAGGTCTCTCGGCAGCTGGCGACCACTGGATCCCATGGTTGAGTGGAACTGCGGAAGCCTCCGGCCGCCGAATTGATTCCTCGAAACACCTGCTAACATCTGCGCTGACGTCACGTGTGCCTATATTTAGCAACAGACTTCTGTTCTCATTTCGTGTCTTTCTCTTCTCCATCCTCATCTCGAATTCCGAAAACGCTTGCTGGATGAACGAGTGGCGCCGCTGGCGTTGCCAGCGATCGATGCCCGGATTCTGGTCTTTGGTCCCGGTGCAAATGGGCCAGTTTTCGCATCGCGGAATGGCGTCCGCCAGAGGGCGTTGACGTCGATGCCATGCACGTGTTAAAAGATGAAAACGTACTCGAGAAAACGTGGAAAAAATTGTAAAGGTTGATCTCTGAAAAGGTGGAAAATTTTGGAAATTTGTAGGCCTACGGGGAAAAAATTGGAAAGTTTGCAAATGGACCCTGATCGAGCTTTTAAGTTCTCTGACTTTGCCAGGTTTTCCAGGACTGGAGGAACCCCTGTTTACTGACATTTACGATTTATAACCCACCTATGCGATATGAGTTAGTCATTCCCCTCCTCCCCCCCCTGTACACATTGTGTCCGTCACTCAAACTATCCATTATACCAAAAAGGACGTCCACATGTGGGGGGGCTACCCTCTACATGTGGACGTCTTTTTTGAATGGCCCCTTATTGCAGGCGCTTACCACTCGGCGTACGCTAGCGCCACCACGCGGGATAAGAATGTGGCATGCTTTTTAAATGAGGGCGCACACAAAGAAAGTTTAGCCGATGCTAATGCGCATGTGCAAGGTTTTACGCGGAATGTTTCACCTAGCATAACGCATGCAGTGGCGCCGCTAAGCACACTGGCCCCAATGCTGGAAAAAAAAGTTGAAAGAAGCACGTCGAAAGTAAGTTTTCTTTGTGCTCGCACCCTTTGGGTACCTTCACAACGAGCTTCTTTTCAGTCGAAAGCGACTGACAAACGCTAGCGCGTGCCGAGTATAGACTTTTTCAACCTGCCTCGGCTCAGTTTTCTTCGAATGCGCATGCGCAAAAGGTTGTCAGCCGCTTTCGACTGAAAAAAAAGCTCGTTGTGAAGGTATACCCTTTGACTACAAATTCATCGAATTTTATATTATTATTATTTGCTCGCATGTTTATTTTGAATCGATTGAAAACTCAATTCTTCCTCCCCCGCCCCTTCCCCTTCCCCTTCCCCTATTGGTCACGTTATGGCGATTTTTTAAAAATCATTTGACTTTTCAACCCAAATAAACGCGCTGGACGTATACATGTATCTTGGCTCTAAAGCATTTTTAAATGGAGCCCACCTGGTTGCTATTTTGGAAGCGCTACGTATGTAGGCAACTTGTAGGTTAAAATACATTAAATGCACCCGATTTGTTATCATTCAAGTTCTTGGAAATTATCGCATAAAGCTTCGAAGAATCGAAGTAGCTAGTGCATTCTAGAAAAGTAATTGGAGAGTGTAGGAGGTGGGCAGTGCATCACTCCTTAACTTTCCAACTTCCAATCTACATTTTGAAATGAAATAGCCTGCATGTTCAGTGTATACTCTTAACTCGTGCTGTTTGTAAATGAATGCAAACTAAACGAGGAACGTCATCACTGTAAATGCAGTATGTGGTCTCATTATGTCAATGTGATTACTTTGAAATGTCGATGTGCATTTATTTTATTATCCACACAGCCGAGGTCAACCTTCAGGTTCTTCATACTTTTGTCCATGCTGTCTCGTGGAGCAATGCTTCTTTCAGAAGCTCCATGTTGTTGATTTTCTAAATAATCCCCCATTCAACACCGTCTACGATCATCAACGCCCTAACAAAATGGTGCCCAACATGCAGACTGCCATGTTTCTTGCTGCGCTCATTCCGCATTCCAGCACCATCTTTGAAGCATTCCGCGCAACTGGGTGGCAAGCTTGAAGTAACCAAACTGGTAGAAAGTAGATAAGTTCGGCACTTGCCATTTCTTTCTCGTTTTGAAAACTGTGTAAAATCATGGTGGTAAACGCGTTACCATGCCCCCCAATCTCGCGTTTGCATTGCATAGGGCGCTCTGGGATGATGCATCGTCCGAGTAGCGGTAGCACTACACGTGCGAGCAACTGCGGATGCGTTGCCACATGGAACCGTTAATACGGTCCGGGTGCCGGATCAACCCTTCACGTTGGTTCCGGACTCCACGGTGCCCCATGAGCGTGGCCCGAGCCGAGTGAGCTGGCTTAGCGCCCCGTTGGCAAGGCCTCCCCTAAGCCCGGCGTTCGCAGCGGCTTCCCCTCATTGGTCCCCTCCCCACTTTCCTATGGATCAATAGCTGAAGCGCGGTTAACGACGCTCTCCAGGAACGGAACGAGCAACCTTGCAGCTGCGCCTCGCCGATTCCAAGGTGAGCACATTACTAGCCAACACCCTTAATAATCCCATTTCCCTTCTTTATGCCCATAATAATGAGCTCATGAATAGCAATGGCCAGATGGAGCCCTCCGAAGCGCAGGACGGAAATTGCGCATTCTGGAACTGGAAGAAAATGCGCAGCCACCGAAGCAGCCCCATTTAATCATCCCCGCGAACGTTTTAATGACGCTGCGCGCTAACGCCGCTCGCGGAGCCCGCGCAGAAAAGGGCATGCGTCGTATCGTAGGCTGCGAGGGATGTCTGTGACTGCCTTCTAGCCCCCCTACCCCCTTCCCCAACGATTTGGCGACGATCCAAGAACGGGCTAGGCTGCTTTGCCGCAGTTGTTTCGGGGGCCAGGGTGACGCGCCTCGATGCCGTACGCGTTGCAGAGTACTGCTCCCACACTTCGCGACCAATCCTAGCCGTCCAGGGTGTCTAAATGACCATCGTGGTTCGCAGATTGTATTGATCAGCGCCGATGGACGAAAAATTCTGCGCGGAAGTTCGAAATGTCCGGAAACTGATCTGGCAGTGGGCTCGTTGAAACGACGCTCCATGCTGCGCGTTCGTTAAATGCGCGATTGCTTAATTTCTAGCTGCTGGCTAGTTTGTAGACAAAATTTGGCAAGCATCCACTAATGAGGCTGATTACCATATTCATGTAGTTACTTTTGTATCTGCACTGTTCCATGACTCTGCATGTGTGTGGGTTGCAGCACTTAGTGTGCCTCTTCTATACCTGGTCGTACAAGGCGTCAAAATGCCCATCATGGTCCACATTTTGCATTGCACTGGACCATATCTAAGAAAAGTGAGCGCATAAGTTTAGAAATGTGCAGAAAACGGGTCCTACATGTAGATGTATTGCAAACGTGAACGTTGTGGTGGTTCTTGCATCGATTAGGTTAGGCTGCTGCAGTAATTTTGAGGCTACATGAATGTAATAACTATGGTTCCACGTGTGTTTGCGGTGTATTCTGTATGCTGTTTACTCATTTCTCGAGCTATCGTGGTCGTCCAAGGTATCTAAATGACTACCACGGACCACGGTCACAGATTGTATTGACCAGTCGGTAGTGTATATTCAAGAAATCTGTACGATACTTATAAAAAAGCATTTAGGACAAACTATAGAGTCCAGAGTATGAACACATTGTAGCCTTTGAACTGCTGACTATTTAGTACATGTATTCTCAAAATCTGACAAAAATCGAAGTGTTTATCGCATTTGTTTTGTGAGTTGAATTCTTCCTCGTTTCTCCTGCAATAATGGTCGACTGCAGGATGTTAACCGGACAGTAATGATCGACGAATTGTTGAGTGTACATGTTTAAACAATCGGTACAGAAGTTTGAGAAGCCCAGACTACTGATCTAGGACACTTCTTAGTTACTTTAATGTTAGTTGCGTGTACAAAACCTGGTCGTTGTCTACTAATTAAGTAGTTTGTCGCACTTATTTTGACGCTCGTTAAAGCTTCCTTATTTCTCATTCGGTCACGCTCTTGCATATAGCTCGTTTTCTGGTTAATATCGATCAATTTATTATGGAAAACTAATAGTGTTATTTTTTCAATGACTCATCTAAGATTGGATATTAAGAAAACATTCAAATTTTTTTTGAAAACTATTTTCATGTACAACTGCTGTCTGTGCGATAACAACCGTTGAGTTGTTTCCGTTTACATACTGTATTAGTTATTTTCCCCATAATGTACTTGTATGTATTATCAGGTTTTTCACATTTTTTATTTACGCCTCTGTTTACCTTGGAGTTAATAAAACATTTTGAAAACAGATAAAAAGCTGATTTTTATCTAAATTCCAGCTTCACATTGCCAAATTTTAATTCATGCCTCCAAATTGTCTGTTCAGTTAATGAGAAAACTATTTTATGTCAAGAAGTGCACAATGTTCATATATGATAGGTGTTCATTAAGTTTCCGCAACCATACATGTACACTCGAGTGCAAAAAAATCGACTCACCTGCAGGAATCGAGTAAAGCAGTGTGTTTCTCAAAAACCAAATGTCCGATTTAAAATCGGAAAAATGTGTTTTGTAGACAAGTTATTCCTCTATATAATTCGCTTAGGGTGAAAAGGATTTCTGCTGACTAACTCTGGAGAATAGCCTGCAACTCCAATGCCTGATAAAACTAAGATGATTTAATAGCAAATCATAAGTGTTTTGAAGACATTATTCAAAACATTTTAAAACAAATCATTATTTTTAGAACAATGTGTTCGCTCCTCGTGCATGTACAACAGCTTGCATACGGTTGGGCATCGATGAAATAAGGTTACTGATGGTTTTTTGAGGGATGGGGTTCCAAACCTCCTCGACTGCAGTCATCAGCTCTGGTATGCTTACGGGTGGAGAATTTCTGGCTTTAACCTGTCTCTTGAGCACATCCCACATGTGCTCAATTGGGTTTACGTCAGGGCTGCATGATGGCCATGCCATAACCGGAATAGCAACCTCTGCAAGGTACTCCTGTACAATTGTACAATTTTAACTGGAAATGCAAAGGAGTTTTAGTTTCTTCCTTTAATAATATTTATTTTTTAATGGGAAGTACGGGCATTTTGAAGGTCTAGATTTGTCTTATGTAACCTTTGTCATATTAAATGGAAAGACAAAGGTTTTTTCAAATATTTAATTAAACCAGTTATTTTAGGATGTCTTACAGAATAAAACGGAAACAAATAATGGGAAAATAGTTTTAAAATAAAATGATATCGACGAGAAGGTTCTGCAAAGTAATTATAGGGTTTTGCAGTGAAAAAAATCAATTACTTCGTTGAAGTCTTATTTATTGAATAATACTTTGTATTCAAGTTTTTTAGTTATTCTGAAAATGTTCCATTAAATAATTTACTCAGCGCGGAAAAATTGCTTTTTCATGGCGGAAGCTTCTAGATTTCAAATAAGTGGCTTTCCAAATTGCTTCTAGGAGCTGCATTCTAATCAGGATCTTAATGAAGCACCTTAATTAGCGCCATGGCAAGACTTAATGACAAAGGCACTCGTTGTTACCCAACGAGACCCACTTTAATTAGCCCGTATTTTTCCTTTTCCTCTACAGGAACTAGAGGAATTCTGCTTCCGGTTTTCTATCAACCATCTAACGGCTGTTGCACAGACGGAAGCCTTCACTCAACTGGACGAAGCCACCATGAAGAACTTCATTCTTAAGGCAGCCGTCAAGGGGGCATTCAAGTACTAAACAATCCTGTGTTATGAACGATTCTTAGGAGTTCTTAGAGATTTAGCAGGGTTTAAAGGACTTCATGTAGACCACGAAGAGTTCCTACGACTTAAAGAGCATTTGGGACTTTCGGTGGACTTCTTTGAGGGTTACTGGGATCCTAAGGTTAATTTGTTAGGGATTCTGGAGGACTTCTTGGGTGTCGTGGAAGTCCTTTTGGCCATATAAGGATTCGGATTTCTGAAGAACCTATTGAAGTGTTGTGTACAAGGAACTTAAATAGGTCGATGTATGATTACGAAAGATCTCTTCTTGAACTTCTTTGTACTTCTAATTGATGTTTAGGTATTTGGAGGAATTCTTCGTTAGTCTAAAGGATTTCTTGGAATTCTGGATAAATTTTGTGCTTATTATATGGGATTTTTTGGAGTCCCAAGGACCATTTTCAGATTTTAAGGGGACACAGGAAGTTAAAGGAAATGTTTGGTTCTGGGGAATTTTTTGTATGTGCTGGGAAACGTTTTTGTCAGTTTTAAGGAATCATTTGTGGATTTGGGATGAATACTTTACGTGTGATGATGCTTTTGATTTTGAAGCATTTTTCCTGTTTTCTGAGATATCTCAAGATATCTTTGTACATTGGGACTCCTTGAAGTTCTTGAGTATTGTGATAGATTTTTAAATATTGATTATTTCTGACAAATTTCTAAAAATTTCACATGAGGATTTAAAAGGCTCAAGTTGAATTTTGAGAGATCTCCGAAAGGTTTTATGTTGGAGGTAGGGTGGGACATTTTGTTGTATTCTGAACAATTTTGAAACTTATTATGAGATTTTTGGAGTATTATGAGCGTTCCTGAGAGCTTTATGAGGGTGCTCTAAGAAAGTTGTGGAAGCTTGTGAGAATTTTAAATGTAAGAGGATTTCCTTCTAGAATATTCCATTAGAGAATATTTAAATATTCCATAAGGATTTAATTATCTGTTCATGTAATTATGAAATTATTTTCGTATTTTCATTGTTTTGTGTTTTCTTACATTCATTTATTTTTAATCAATTCCTGAATATGTACTCTTAATTCTTATTTTGTCAAAGCGTTATTTAAGTTGTAAATACTAATTTTGCTTTTATGATGACCCACTATACAATAAGACACAGAACTCTCGATTTCCAATATGGCGGCTTCTGAAAGCCAGCAGATTTTCATCAGAGGTTCTAAACGTATATGCTTTCTAGTGCAGGTAGCTAGTTTTTGATTATGCAATGAAGGAAACCGCTGAAAGTATGCCACAATGTTAAAATAACTGAAGATAATTCTTCAATAAATTTTCTTTCATTATTTTTATAAAAAAATTCTACCTTCCATTTTATTCTTACAGCTGTCCAATGATGTATATTTGAATAAGATTCCAGAAAAATCCATTCAGGGTTTCTTTGTTCCAATATGGAACAGATTGGAGTGTAATTTTCGAGTTTACAAACGTGCGACAAAATGCGTATGAAACTTGCTGGAAACTTACGTGCATCCTAAAAACTACTTACAATGCACACACCCATAGCACAATATAGCCCAAAATGGGCACTCAGCGCTTTTTTGCGTGGAGCTAGCGCGCTAGTAGCGCCACCGCGCCATGTTGTACATTATAGTAAAATGTACTTTTTTTTTTGCACATAGCATTTTTCAGCTATGTACAAAGTCGCTGATTGGTTGGCACGTCCTGTAGTCTATCATATGGAGCCAATAAGCCGCAAATGCTAATCTAAAATAGTTTCGAGTGAAATCTTGAAATGGTCATATCTTTTCTCTATGCTGTTTTCAGTTAATAATATTAAAAATGATAACAAATAATGTGTTGAAGAGGATGGTTTTAAATGTTTTTGATAGATACTTTGTTTGTTTCGGCGTTTTCGGCTCATAGTTACCATTCAAGTGATACATTTACTTTGCAAAAACAGGTCTAGAATATTGAATAGATTTTTCTGACTGCATTTTTACTGTAGTTTGTATTGTATGTAATAATTTTTAAACTAGTAAATAAGACAATTATTTATTTCGTTTCGAAACTTTGAATGTTTAGCAATTCCTCGACTTTTATGTTTGTATTTTTCCATGGATTTTCTATAAACGTTGTGAAAATTAGCTGTCGGTGTTGCTGCACACGCGTGAATGCAAATTAAGTACGCTTCCAGACACACCAATTAAGCTTTTCAGAACTCGTTATCCATATCGCGATTAATGAGGTTATAACCGTGATCAATTTAGGCATTATTTTATGAGCAAAACTCGTTCTTAGATTTGAAAATTTGCGTTTTCCTGGGGAAAAAAAAATCAAGTCGTATTAAGCGAACTTGAGGGCGCCATATTTAGACTCGCTATAATCAACAGCCTCTAAGTCTAAGATGGGCATCTCCCTGCTTATTTCTACACGATAATCCGCCTGTTTATTTACTAGACCGTTTTTAAGATGGCCCACTATAAGTAAAGAGACAAGATTTGAGATTTAGCTTGCGCGATTAGTAATGATATTCGAATCGGTGCAATACCCCATAAAGGCGCCATTTTGTTGCGGTTAACGAGTGGCGCGTCAGTACACTGCGATTCCCAATGGGAAACGAGCGAACGAACGACTGGCGCAGGTCATTCGGTCAAATGGAAAACCAATTAATTTATTCGTTTGCTGTTTGTAATTTAGGTGGAGCGAAGTTCCACGCTGATTTTATTCCGAATCCAGATTAATTTCGGGTGGAGATGAACATATTACTCGCTGAAAATGCGGCCGTAATAATGGGATCTCAAAGTACCTAGAATCCCAATATGGCGGCCGATTAACGAGTCGAGAGACGCCAATGGCTGGTGCGTTATTGCCATTCCATTTTCTTTTTTCGCCGTGAAACAATGTGTATACGAACGGCTGTCGGCTTTATCTTATAATTATTTATTAGTTACTGTATTTGGAAGATTATTGTTCGGATGTCAAAACGTGTAAATTAACTGTGGATCTACTGTACGCCGTCGTTGGGTTTTAAACAAGGATCGAACCTGCGTGAGTAACCGAAACTGAATCGTAAGTTACACTAGTATTTTAAGGTTTTCTTTTTCAATTCAAATTTGGCGGATATATTAACTTGGTTTTGGGATCGGTTTTCGAAACGTCGGTTAAAACTTCAATCCACCAGCTTATTGGTAAAGAAGTAAAATAAACGCAGGAATAAGCTAAAGTTCGAGCATGGATGAGTGGAATTTGCACCCCTTCGAGTCATGTGTCATCGATGCGTGAACTTGAATCCATCTTGAAACTCAAACGCACCATTTCCACCATTGCAATATTTTATTATGCGATAAATAAGCAATTCATTCACATGAACATACAGTACTTGAATCATGCAATTTGGGAACCATTTGTTATGGATGTTACTTTGCCGGTCTTGCATGATACTTTCAATTTGCCTTGAATTTGTGACAGAAGTGTGTGCAGCAATCTGTCGTGATTCTGGTGCCCGATTTGCACCACGCACACCAAACGCATTCGTGTGATTGTATTTTGCATCTATACATTGAGGGCGCACACAAAGAAAGCTAAGCCGAGCCAGGCTGAGCTTACAAGAAGCGCTGATAAGCTTTCAAGAATGTTTGTAACATCCTTTTTTTGGAAATCCGAAAGCAGATTTGTAAGACAGAGCGGCACAGATTACTATTGGTTAAAAGTGTAGCCATGCACACATGCAACTATGTACCGTAAAAACATGCCCTGCACTCATGAGATGCTAATGCCCATGCGGAAGATTTTACGCAGAATGATCCACCTAGCATAACGCATGCAGTGGCGCCATCAAGCACACTGACCATCACGTTGATATCAGCGTTCATCGTGCGTTCCAAAGCTGGAAAAAAGAAGCTGAAAGAAGCACGTCGAAAGTAAGCATTCTGTGTGTTCTTACCCATTGTGATGAATTTCAAATCACTTGTCTGTGTGGTTAATCGCGTAATGTGATCACTTTTAGATCACACTGAACGTGATGGGAGTGGTGCATTTTTTGAGGAGAGAGTGTGAGATGCATGCAGGATGCATGCCATCAGGCTGATTGTTTTTAGTTTTTCACCACTTTTCAGTAAATGGGATAACAATTAACCTAGTGGGCAATATGCCTATCGGACTACAGTGTATCTAAACTTACCTACATTGTAACTAAACCGCACTTAAAGGAGAATGAGCTGAACTCTTCATTAAACCCACTTTTGGCGGCTTTGATTCAGTTTTTCCCCCCCTGTGGACCGGACATAAAAGTTGGATGACTGCGTGACACGCAATATTTCATGTCGGAGCCTGCGTTTGTTTGCCATCAATTTGTCATTGACGAAATTGAGCAATTAATTGAGGATAATAGACGCGGCTCGTCGAGTGCAGAATCAACAGCTTTGGCAGAGCTGAGAAAGGAAGCTCTCGTTTAGGAACAAAAGAGTTCATGCGCTCAGGCTTAAACGGAAGGTCAACTGGTTAATACGGGCTCAGAGAGATGACATCCGGTATGACGCTACGAACAAGTTGCGAGGCGAGCCACGCATTTCATCCCGATTCGCAGTTTGTGCCAAAAGGGCGGCGAATGCATATTTCTTTCACTTGACATCAGAGGCAATTTCGTCAACTTTTGAGAACATCTTGAAACCAATGTACAACCATATAGAAAACTAATGGCAAATCTGTAAAATCTGCGATGAAATATGAATATTTAATTCAATAAAATGTGAATGTCTTTTTTCAACCTTTTCATTTGGATAAATTAACTTTTAAAACCAATTGAAAACCTCTACATTGAACGAAAACCAAAGAAGGTACTGTCGAACCATATACAATGATAATGTGATGAATACATATACAGTATATATTTTTTTTCAACTTTTTCAATTGGGGGTTTTGTGCATGTAAATGACAAACCTGTAAAATTTGCAAAGAAATATCAATTCAACCAATAAATTTACTTTACAACAAGTAAAATCTGTATGTATATCAAAGAAGGTACCTGTAGAACCATATAGTGATAATTTGATGACTATCTATTTTTTCCAACTTTTAAATTTGGAGATTTTTATAATCAGAAAAGTTTTTTAAAACTTATAAAAGTACTGGATCACAATTTTAATTCGATTGGGTTCCACTGCCATGAAACTTAACTAATTTGTGTAAACCAATGAAACTTCTTGGAGGCAATAGAAGTCTTGTAAATCTACTCAAGAACTTGCAAAGTTCATGCACAGTTTTTTAAAATCTAGCAGTAAACGTATCCGTAGAATTATACAATCTTGAAGTCCAAATATTCATTTAGTGTCATGTGCAGCAGCTACAGAAATCATGTAAACCGAGGAAAAATGTGGAAAACTCGTGAAGAAGCTTTTCGTTAAGTGTTTAACAGTTGTTCAAAACTGCGTTAATTTCTGTATGATTTTTGAAAACATTGAATTTCTTGGAAATCGTACGCTACCTTTCGACAAAATGTCAAGGATAAGCTGGAATCCTAAACTGAAAGTGTTGATAATTAAGGTCAAAACCTTGCCAAATAACTCGACCATTCGTTCGGCGTGCGCATGCGCATCATTGATTTTGTTATTCTCGCAAAACCGTTATCTCAACTTGGCAATCTAGATCTAGTTTTTTGGAGATTTTTTTGGCAATTTCATCGACCCAGCATCTCGAGGGAAACTCGTTTATGACGCGGATTTGCAAGGTTTTCCAGAATTGTGGAAAATGCAGTGAAACTTCTGGAAATTGCATCGCGATTCCTAAACGTATCTCAGAGATTGCTAGATGCTTGATGTGATTTTTGGAAAATGCAATGGGATTTCAACATTTTTGACCAATTTCAAGCACTTTTGCAGAATTTTTCGATCCATTAAGTTTTAAAAATTTGAATGCACTTTTATGACCTACAACTTAATTAGAACTGACAACGTGACTTGATGCTTTTTCTGGAAATTGCAATGCCACTGCTAAAGCTATTGCTACTAGCTCTTTCTGGAAGTTATAATTGAATTTATTTCTGAATTTGTGATGAGAATTTCTTTGCGGAAGTTGTGAAGGGATTTTCTTTGCGGAAGTTGTGAAGGGAATTTCTTTCCGGAAGTTGTGAAGGGAATTTCTTTCCGGAAGTTGTGAATTTCTTTGTGGAAGTTGTAATAGGCGCTTCTTTTAGTTGTGGAAGTTAAGATGAGAATTTCCTATATCTATCGACGATGAGATGAAAAATGGGGCTTATAGCCACACAATCGTGTTTTAATTAAACGAACGTATTTTTGCTTTGTTATTTTTGTGAGCAAAATTCTATCTACCGCTGAATCCACCCAAAGTAGACATGTGTCCTCCTCTTCTCCGTTCAAGAGAGATCACGTGGAAAAAGATGAGAGAATGTTCCATCGCATGGAAAAATAATCGATGTTTTTTTCCCCTTTTACTTTTTTAAAAGTATGCAACCCGCTTTTTGCAGGGAGAAATATTCCCTATAGATAACTGGCACGTGACGTCACGCAGATGGTGGGCGTGGCTAATGTGGCTGATTTACATAGTGGGCGTGTTGTGGGGTACATGAATCTGAGAATCGTGGGTTATCATTCTATAAACTAAGAAAATGCCCCATTAGATACTATCACTTATACCCTTGAATAGATTTTTTTAGCCATAAGTAGATATTTTGATGCTGTTTTGCCGCTACAAATCAAAAAAATGTATGGATTTTCTCGTTTATTTCTAAATCTATATAAATAAAAATGTAAATTTGCGTTTGTCATTTATGGCTAATCTCCGAAAGTTCTTTACCGATCGCTTTG
>JAQGBX010006386.1:0-12540 GCA_034698745.1 Megaphyllum sjaelandicum
TAAAAATCAAATACTGCATTAAAAATGTTTTCCTTTTAAAAAAAATCTTAAAAGCCTTAAAAATTTAATCTAAAAAAGTCCTAAAAAAGTCCTAAAATTTAATCTAAAAAAGTCCTAAAAAGTCCCAAATATTGAATCTTGGAAATCGTTTGCCACCCTGAACACATCATTTTATGTAAATTCCCACCGGCGCCGATGGTCGAGTGGGTCGAAATGGTCGAGTGGCCTCTCGATCCTGACTAGCGGGGTTCGCTCCCCGGTCAAGGTCGGTGAGAATATTGAGGATGTGCAAAATTCTCTAAGTGGCGGCTATTTCGGGTGAGAGTTTAAACCGAGGTCACGTGTAGATCCCGTTTGATCTCTGCACGTTAAAGGTCCCTCTTGAGGGGATGGAAGTTCCCCTTCGTAGGCAAAATGCCCAGGTAGGTGACGCTGGCACTTCCCTTTTGTGGTGGTGTTTAGCCCTCGTGAACAGAAATAGGCCAACGTTAAAAATCCACCAACCAACCAACCATGTAAATTTCCTTGTTGGTCTGAACTAAGGATAATCCATAAACAATGTGCTTAAAATTACCAATTACCAACCCGGATAAGACTGAATTTTTTCAAGTCGATAACCGAATTTTAACCTACACCAAAGCACGTTATTTATATAAAAAAATCCCGAAAACCTATCGATTTGACGATATGCAAACAAAGATAATTACTCGTTAAACACATGAATCGTATTTGTTTTTAAAATAAAATAAAAATCATTTTATCATGCTGCGATATTTTCAGAAGAGCCAGGTAAGATGTGCATGGATTATGTCCTCAAAACTGAAAAAAAAATAATAAAAATGAATGGAAAATAATGTATTTATCGTTCATTTTTGATCAAGATGGAGACTCTGATAGCATTAATTCCAGCGAAAGCAAAGGCGACGTGGACAGCGATGATGATTCTGAAGACGGTGAGGAAGCGACCACTGAAGACAGTGTCAGTAATGAAAGTTACGCTAGAAAAAAGTCTGGTGGTTTAACAACCATCGCAGAGTTGATTGAACAAGCCAGGATTAAACAAGCGCAGGCACGGCAAAGGGTAAGAAAATAGCAAAAATTGTGTAACATTTTTGTAATTCTTTACATCACGGTCAAAATGATAAATTTTTTATTGACGAATAATTTACGGTTTATTTACTGCAAACAGATAGCCAGCAACGACGTTAGCTTAAGCCCGTTTAAAATCTTGATATGCGCCGTCTGCTTAGGTGACATAAGGTGAGTTGGGTTCCATATGGGGTGTGCACGAACTCTGTCCCTCTTTAAAAAAAAGCTAACGAAAAATAACTAATTTTCAAGACAATTTCATCATCAATTACTAGGGGTGTTCATTAAGCTTCCGCTATCGTTTTGTTTAAATACAGCTGTATTTAAAACGTTGTAATTAAAGAACTTTAAGACTTTAAACTAACATAGTTTCTTTTAAAACATGTTTTCGAATTAGCAGAGTGGCCCCAGATCTGGAAATCCTGGAAAAGTCCGGGAAGATTGGGAAGATTGGCTTATTTTAAAAAAGTCAGGAAAATTCAACTCTGTTACGGCGATCCAAAGTCACTCGGGGGCCCATTTTCTGAGTACAAGTACAAATGTGCAAAATTTTCCACATTTTCCGAGGGCAAATTTGTAAAATTTTCTAGGTTTTCCAAGTACAAATTTGCAAATTTTTTCACGTTTTCTGTATACAAATTTGCAAAATTCTCTAGGTTTTCCAAGTACGAATTTGCCCAATTTTCAACGTTTTCTGTGTACAAATTTGCACATTTTCCACGTTTTCCAAGCATAAATTTTCAACATTGTTATTGGTCAGGGAAATTGCTTTTAAACCTGGAAAAGTCAGGGAAATTGAAAATGAAATTTCTGTGGGAACCCTGATTAGGGGATTAGGCCTACTTTGTATGCACCCGGCATTCTTTTCATTTGAAATTTTCTTATCAAAATATTTATACCGATTAATGATCTTCTCTTATTTAGTGAGGAGGAAGATGAGATCGTTGAATGCGATAGCTGCGGTGTTTCCGTTCACGAAGGTATGTTTTTACAGTAAAATTACAAGAATCTTAAGCAAATTTCTACGAATTTTCTAGTCAAATTCGGATAATTGTAAAAATTGCGTTGACTAATACCAAATTTATTAAATGTTACTTTTCGTCAGTTATTTGGGTAATTCGTGAATCATATTTTGATTTGGTAACTGGTTTTTTGGCCGGAATTTTAACTGAGATAGTCAATGAGTTTTTAGTCGTCGTAATGCTTTTTTAATTTTTATGAAGGTATTTGTGATGGAAATTGCACATTTTAAACCAGAAACTCGTTTAGTGCACATTGACGAAGCTTTTCGTTCACGTTTAGGATGTTACGGAATCAGCGATGCGGAATCTGTAAGCAGTACTATATCGTCTAGTTCGACCGAACCGTGGTTTTGCGAAGCTTGCAGAGCTGGGAACAAGAATCCGGTAATTTTATTTAGACATTTGAAGTTTTTCAGTTTTGCCCGTGAAATAACGTTGCATTTTTGTTTTTAGATCTGTGAACTGTGCCCTAATTTAGGCGGAATTTTTAAAGAAACGGATGTTGGGAAGTACGTGACCATGATTTACTATAATTGATTCAATTCAATTCAACTCAGTACCCTACAATCAGTAAATAAATACCATGTGGTAGGGGGTGTAATCCGTCAACCCAAATTATTTGGTAGTTACCTCCATGTTAGTGTGGACCCCAACATCATTGCAAAATTGAATTTCGTGAAGTTTAAGGCAATCCTTTGGAAGAGAGTTCCAAAGTCTAATGGCATGCAAGAAATAAGACCAATAAAATGGATCCAAATGGGCTCGTAGTTCAATAAGTGGATTGGAATGACAGGTTCTACCACCTCGGTGGTTGCGTTTAAAGATTCCCTCCACCATACTTGCATTGCCAGACAAATTAAATTTTTCAAACAGGCATGTTCCGCTTGATTGAAAAACACTCGATTGAGTGCATAGTTTGTATTTAATTACTGATATCCGGAAAAGTTGGAATAACATAGAAATATTGTGAGCACAAGAATGGGGACCCGAACAACGTGAACGCCATGGAAGACCTATCTTGCAAACATGACTGCTGAATACATTGTTCAAAAGAAAATTTCTGATTACTTTCGCTTTACTAAATGATAATCCATGGCCCCCGCCTGAAAGTCAACGGCTTCATGAATAATTTATGGAATTCATGCAACTTATAGCCAAAGGGAGAGTACATAAAACCAAGCCCATAAAACACTTCTTAATTGCAATTACGGCACCGTAAAGGCTGTTCAGTCAATGCGACCCGACACCTTTAAGATATTCACGCCAATAAAAACAAATTTAATTCATGTTTCAAATTAATATATGCTGTATTGGCTATCAGTTCTCCCCTAACATTTTTATGACCTTCGTTATTTACGCGTGTAGGATTTATACAGCAATACCCTTGGAAGAAAAAAGCTGTAAAAATTGATACCTTAATTGAATAAAGCGGCATCCATCTGTATATTAAACGAGCAATTTCTGTAAAACTACACGCAAGTCCTCTTGCATTCAACGGGGAAAGAGGAATGGATGAGTTTCGGGGATCATCATTAAACAGCAATCCACGATAAGACAGAATGGGACACAGGATGCCTGAAGAAAAGGCAGTACGCGGACGTGGCCGATATCTATACAGAAAATATATTTTCAGGCAATCACATTTTTGGGTATAGTCAGGATCCCGAATCAATGCGTTTCTGTTATATTTTATCCTCGGCTATCCCCCTCTGCCTGCATTCCATTAAAAACGCATGCCGTATACAGCAGCCATGATGAAATTCTGAAATATCAGTATCATATCAATGCTGCATGTTACAATGTTATTTTTCAAACGTTTATCAACTTTAAAAAAAAAAACAATTCATTATAAATATTTACAGTCTATGCGAGACTATGGAAAAGATCAGTTTTATTATTTTTGTGCTATATTTTCTTTTGAAATCCCGATGAACTGCCACACGAAACATGTGTTCGGAAAACTATAATCAGAAATTTACCAAAATCCTAAACTCTCGAAACTTTCAAAAAAATCCTAAATACTTCTGGGCCCGAGCATTTCGGATAAACCGACCAGGCATAACCTATATACCGAGCAAGGTGGCTGAGTGGTTGCAAGCATTCTCGTCTCGCATTCGGTATACAGTATATAAAAATTAACGATCGAGGGTTCGATTCCCACAGTCCCTCCAAGTTAATGCTGGGATATCGCTCTCCTCCTTGTTTAGGTTTGGTTCTTCCCAGTCGTTATTGTTGCCAGTCCAAAGCCCGGGTAAACAAAGATGGTTTGGTAGATGAGTGGCGATGCGCTGTCCGTACAAAACTTATAACACGATTGCTATCTGTTGCCCTAATTAGTCAGACAGCAACGAGTATTGCGCACATGCTTGATGATGATGATGATGATAACCAACCTACAACATTGTAAATTCTTCATGTTACCCACTTATGCAATATTCAGTATTCCTCCGGGAATGAGAATCCCTGACCACCGTGACTGCTGTATACCAATGCGCATGCTTGCTTCAATTATTACTAGCTTCTAATGACTTATAAACGTTATAAACGCATTTCGTGGAAAAGTTTGCAACAAGATTCAGTTTCCTGAAATGGCAGCTATAGATGACTCGGCTTGTGCGCAACGTGGTTTGTAATCATGCAACTATACTAATCACGTGACTATATATTTCGTTCGTGATACAAAATGCAGAAGGTGGAAAAGTGCAATTAACAACACGCGCGCCAATTTTTAACTGCCGCTACCGGCGTTTCCAACAAAGTGGCGAGCAAACATCGGGCAATATATTTAATCGAAAACCTGCAAATTTTCATGGGATTTGCTCGGCGCAACAACGACCTTATTACCACTTCAGTGATAATTTAAGTTCCGAATTACATTAACATCGGGGCACGCAGTCAGACATGAAATTACCCGGGTGATGGCCAAACAGCCGAAAAAGCCATTAAGTTCCGCGTGAAATTCATTTTTCTTGTCCTCCTGAAACGTCGCAACATTTTTCAAGCTGAAAAAAGTGACAGTGGGCAATACAGCGTGAAACGCGCGTTTAAACGGATTTCATACTTGAATTTTCCAGCGTTAATGCACGCGCGTCTATACAATTTCATTTCTGTTTTTCACCCATGCACCCCCCATGGATGGCCTAAATACAACGCGGTTACATTCGGTTTCTCTCAACCCTCAGGGGCTTCGCTAATACGAACCCATTTCAAAATACAGATTCCTTATCACATAAAATTAATTATCATCTTTTCAAAAATGTACTTAAAATGTCGTGATGCCTGCAGAGAATCTGCCGTGGTTTTTAACTGAGAATAGACGTCACGTCAACAAGAAATGTCCTCGTTCGTGTACATAAAGATCATTTCGCTAAAAAAAAAATGCACGCACTTTCATACTATACGCACAATGTACCTCGTTGCATTTTCAAGGTTCAACCCAAAACCACTCAACGTCACGCCAACCATCTATACACATGCATATCAAACTCGACAACTTGATACACGCTGGTCATTTTATACGAAAAATGCCACCGATGTACCAAGTCTGGAACTCAGGATGAAATACGCATATAAACAATATACGTCGCGGTGCTTGGTATAGTTTCTTTCCTCGGATGAGTCGAAATGATTGCTCATCATTCACTGCAAGAGAAGAACTACACTGCGGGCAGACGGAATTGTTCTATTCAATAATATACTGCACATTCGATTACATATTTCTCCTTATGTGCATGTTATGCAACGGGCATACAGGAAATTCGGAGAGTCCATATTAAGAGTTGGTTCGTTCAGGAATGAACGACCAAAAAAGAACCACTCTTACTATAGTGACTGAGTGAGTTGAACCACTCATTTCAGTGAACTGCCGTTCATTAAAATACCCTCCGTCACCCTGAACTTTTCATATGGCCCTCCGTTTGAAAGGAGAAAACATTACACTATATATATCTATAGGTGGCTCAGTCTTTCACGCATGCGCACTAAAAACTGAAAAGGACTATTCCCATTTTTGATACACAAATTTGAAAGATCATATATACGTTATACCAAACATTTAGTGTATGCCCAGACAATACACATGTACAGTATAACATTATAAAAAAATCCATTCTCCCGCATATTTTTTCATTTCTGCGCATGTGCAGAGTGGCATACACCTATAACTAGCGAAAATAAAATTACAGTAGAACTCCAATTATCCGAACTCAAGACTATCCGAATCGGTTTCAGAAAATAAATTTAAGGCGGAAACGTACAAACACGTACATGTATGTACATGTACTTTGATTCGCATTGGCTGCCCGAAAACGGATCAAGACAGTCCCCCTACCACATGGCATTCACTTGCTGACTGTAGGGTACCGAATTGAATTGAATTGAAGACAGTCAAACGGCTTACTTTGACCGAGATGTTCAGCAAACAATGCTTTCATTTACAATGCACATGTACTAATGTACAGCACTTGTATAAGTACATACGCTTTGCATGTAAAAGGGTTGCCTTTTCATTTAATTAATTAAAAATGCATACAGTACCGAAAATAAGCTCTTTTTCCTTAAAATACATAATATCTGTACCCTTTTTTCGGAAAAAATCCAATTATCCGAATAAGGTCCGGTCCCAATTGATTCGGATAATTGGAGTTCTACTGTAGTTCAAAACGAGGAATGCATTATGTGTAATAGAAATGCATCATGCACAATAAATCCCTCCCATTAAAGCTAGCAAAAATAATGGAGATTGAATTCACTAAGGATAAGTTCTGCAAATATCCTTTCTAAGAACTGTTTCATCTAAAATGCGGAAGGATGATGGGACTGGCATGCTGCCACGCTAACCCCTTGTCTTGATATTGAGTCATGGATTATGGATAGAACAACAGCGAAATAGTACTAAAAGGATCTTGAACCCATGCAATTCTTGCATAACAATCATCGTTGAATGAAAAAGGGTGATCTTTTGCCCCACCAATAAACAATGGTAATAAGGATCTGCAGTTTAACGAGGAAAAATAGGGGATGCTGCTTAGAAATTGCCCGTATAAATCACTAACAGTAGACTTGTAAATTGGTGCAACCAAAGTGGGGTTAAAGATGAAAATGAACAAAGAAAGGACATCGTAGAAGAAAAGTAAGGGCCGCTTAACATTTCCCTCCACTATTAATCTTTCCTCATATTATCAAATGCACATAGAAATATACGCTCGTACACATGAATATAGAGTATACAATATAAAATATACTCTACGGCTGTAATACCCTATACAGTGTATTAGAATATTTAACAGTTTAACCATACAATTTATGGCCACAAACTACTGAAGGGAGAATAAAAAGGAGCATTATTTTAGAAACAGTTTATTAATAATGGGAAAGTCCAGTAGGATATAAATCTTGTCGATGTTGACTAACAAAAACTAATCCACGCTTAAATTTCATACATGCCTATAATTTCTTTCACGAAAATTAAATAAGCTCAATCGTAATGTTCTTAATTGAGAAAAATACATGTATGCAAATAATAAGGTAAATAACCTTTAAGCTTTTAACTAGCTATTACGATAATCCTAGAATGACTGGCGTCATTCTTTTTAGTATGTTTTTTTTTATATTTTAGTAATATTTTAGTTTATTTATTTTAAAAACATCTTGTCTACGAAATTTAATTTAAACTGTATGTATCATCCACGAAATTTATTTATTATGATATAATATCGACATGTGGCAAGCCACAATTGTTTTACATGACATTTCCACTTATAGGATCGCCATCAATACCCTGCCCAGTAATACAATATACTCTAGCTCTATTCTCAATATTGGAATCCGATAGAAAATGTGTTTGTTAACGTCGGTTATACGAAGTGTAACGAAGGAAAAAGTTCGAACCAAAGCAGCATTTTCATTCATGTTTATTGAAAACTGGAAAGCAAGCTAGTTTTTATTTAAATGAACATGAAAAACCTACGCATTTACAGTATATTTCAAGCTGACTTCAGGAACTATGCGAATTTCGGTTAATTTATTTTGCCATTTATATCGTAGGAAGTCAGTTACATAGCACCGAATTCTATTTTCTCTTGAAAAGAAAATATTCTGTTGCTTGACCTACCATCTTTCTTGGTCTGACAGGAAGCTGTTAGTTCTAGGTTGCTGTATATTCTTCATGTTGCTTGTGAGGTTTTTTAAAGTTTTCACATGTAGTTTTGTAAGTTTAATTTTAACTACAATTTAACTTATTAACGGTTCACTCCTTTTCATACTTACCCTACGGCATCCTTGTGCTAGTTTACATGCTAGTTTAAATGAGTTTTTGGCTTGCTATGTTAGTTTTTTACTTGAGATTTGTGGCTTGTGCTATGTAGTCTTTTCGAATTATTGTATGTAAACTTAACTATATTCTTGGCTTTCTGCAGAATAAACTTGAAGAATGACACATGGGTGGCGAAACGTCGTTTCTGATTAAACGCTGATGGTCGTGTCTACTCCTTTATTAATTCTTTTGAAAAGAGAATTAATTAATTTATATTTTGGCTAGACAAATGTAGCAGCTACGAGCTTTACATAAATCATTGAAGTCTGTTGCACCGTTAAATCAACTTCAATAAGTAGGCTACAACTGCAATTCAATGTACGTAATATCAAACTTCGTCTACCCCTGTTACCTGTAAGAATTATAGTTGTTACCAGCCCTATTTCCTAGTAAATCCATTTTAAAGTGAACATACTATATTTTTATCAAAGACTGATGACACAGATATTTGGACAAATTATATCCAGAATATATTTACTTGGTCATTTATTTTAAGTATACCTATAATAAATCTTTTGAAGAAATTGTTTTTCAAGAAAATATATATTGAAATAATACATGAAAATGATATTTTAAAGAATCTATTCGAAGAAAAAGCTCACATTTGTGTGATCTGGATCCTTAATTTCAATCTTCAATCCGGGCTGTATGCTTAACGAGAGGCTATAAAGTAACTCGCGTTTATGGAACAGTTAAACATGATTAAGCAAATGATCATACATAAGATTAAAAGAAAAATTAAATAAACAAGCCTTTCATTTAATAGGCCTAGTCGAACAAGGTACTTGGCACAATGTTAACTTAAAAGTTTCTTGGGGCAATCGGCCACTCGATCATAACCATTTCACCTGTACATTATTCTTAGCTTTTGGACATGAGATTATCTCGATGCTTATATTTACCGTGCAACAACTTTGACGTTGAAGAACACTACAACAACGTAAAGATCAAAACCCCTTGGAAACCTTCGAAATATAAAAACCAAATTCAGTTAGTCACCGAAACTTTCAATTCTAAGAATTACATATTCCAGCGGCCTTTTTGTCAAAAAATGATGAGAAAGGATACGATTCCACGTAGCACTTAACAGAATGCACCTCCGTTTTCTGGAGAAAAACAGTTGACCATTCTCCCCAATCAACCTGGCAGTATATAAACTGCACCGCGCATCAACAAAAAAAACCTCTCCCTGTTTACTGGTGGTTTTGTGAAGATTGGCACTCGTGACAGTAAAAGCAAGTGTCATATCACGCGGTTCTTTTCCTTCGTTTGACACACGACCATACGTCTGGCTTAAGAAAATCCTCCGCAGTGCAGAGCTTAACTGAAGGTGCGTATCCATGGGGATTGACAGCAGCAGTTGTTCAACATTCCCGCCCAGATGCCTTACTCTTCAAGCAGACGTGTGATATTTTTTGTGAGCACTCGTCGTTCCGACTAAATCGACACTACTATTTTCCATAGAGGGAACACATCATCATCATTAACCGTTGGCACAATGTCCGTTGGTTTCATAGACTGGGTCCAATGAGCCTCCGGCAAAACGTATCAATCGTGTTGTCGGTTTTGTACCAGGCGGTGCATCGCAACCTTCCCCATTAACCTTGGCTCGGGACCATTAACAGTAGCGAAATACTTCTCTGTACGTTACGGGGGAGCAACCTAAGCGAGGAGGATGACGAGATGGAAAGATTCGAATTAATTTAGAAACTACCCCAGCAATCGCAGGAGGGACTTGAGAGGGAAACCATGAAAAACCTCAATCAGGATAGCCGATTTGCTCGGTGGCTGGCTAATCATCGAGGTGCAGACTAGGTTAAATCAGTGACGAATTGAAGCAAACCAGGCATTTCTACAGTGAAAGCCGCTTAATTCGATCACGTTGATTCCTGCAATTTTGACCAAAATAAAAGATTAACGTAAAAAAAAACACGTTAAAGATTGATCTTACCAAATAATTTATTCTATGTTTGAAAAATACACGAATTTAAGTGTACATATGCACTTACATATTTTTAGAATTATATTTATGAAAAAAACAAACTTAACTAGAATTTGGTGTTGCTTGTTTTTCTAAAATACGCATGCTTATATACATTCATGCGCGTTTTGCAAATGTGTCCTTGCTTGTATGAAAGCTGCTTAAACGTGTTCCTCGCGTTTGGTTTTGTGTAAACATGTGGGAATTTGATCGAATTATGCGATTAGATGACCGAATTAAGCGACTTTTTTTACATAGGGCGACGCGACGTAGGAAAAAATCCGTTCAAACTGTTTTGACTGAATAAAATGGCTGACCTGATGAAGTGCGACCGAATTAACTGGCTTTCGCTGCTCTACACTTCGTCTGTACCTAAAAGCACTGATGTTCGACATTTCTTTTCATAACCTGTTATTTTTCCCTTCACTAGTAGTCTTCGACATACGAATGTCATGAGACTGCGATTAAATCACTTTCAAAGAAACGATACATTTTGCCCGAAAGCTTTAATAAAAACGTTTCCTACTTAATGGATTTAGTGATTTTGATAGTAATGAGCATCTGCACACCAATCCTGCTACTTTTCTGATGAATGGCTTAATCACACAGAGAGCCCACACGAGTGGATGTCGACGACTGTGATCTTTGGCTGATTAGCGCCCAACATAATTGTCCACATGGGATCAACGACAAAAAAATAAGGCACAACTCCGAAAGGCTCTTATATAGTCAATTCAAAGCAGCATTATACAGAAGCTAAACAACACTGAAGGTTTTGATATTAAGATATATAAATGTACATGTAAGTCCAATGTACCTGGTACATGTACATTGATCAATCTCGTTTTGTACTCAGCAACCTGACCAAGGCCGTTGAAACCAAACATTTTTACTGGTATATTTCCTCATCTTCTGTTATCAAATCGCACAAGTCTACACTAAGATTTAAAACGGTTTCTGGTAACATGAATTAAGCCGTGATACAAATAGTGGAAATTTGGTTAAGAATGTATTTTTAACTATCGGATTATTTCATAGGTATACCTGCATGCATGGTCAAAGAATTTTCAGATTTTTGTCATTTTACCGCGCAAAAATTTCAGATTGAATTGCAATTTGGGATGTCCACCGAAACAAGTCAATAACTGCTTGTGTTCAGAATTTCCACATCAAGATAAAAATCTTATTAAACAACCCTGAATTTCATAAAGTACTAAAAAACAATATATTAATATTTTTAATCTATAATAACTATAATGTAAAATGATCATGATAACTAGATTTTTAGCTAAATGCTTTCTGTCTGAAGCGGCAACCAGTGAAATTCATTTAAAATCTAAATACCTCTGCACCACTAAAGTAAAACGGTTTAATATTATTGCGAATTGCTGACTAATTCAGCCAGTTGCGCGAACAATGCAGTAAAAGCGCAGGTTTATATCTACGAAGCAGAAAGTTAGCAGGATCAGGAAGCATTCTGAGACCAGAAGAAGCCCCGAAAAATAAGGATGATAGCAAACTTGCTTGCAACGTGCATATACTGCGATTCTGCGAAGGTAAAAACGAAACGTTCCTGGCGTTGTTAAAACTGTCATTTATAGGGAGGCGCAAGAAGGTGGTGTTGCCTTAAACGCAATATCTGCAATATCATCAAGTATATTTAGATAATGTTGCCTCAGTGATCCTTAAAACATTATGCGCAGCTGCGCCTTTATGATCTAAGAAGAGTATTTATAATGCAAATTATTAACCGCTGGAAGCCTCGCAGCTAGGCCTGGCTTAGATGCGCGCATCAGAGACTGAATTGTTAAGATAATCAGTCCATCAGGACAAAATGATGAAAAAAGGAAAGAACAGCAGTTAAAGAATTAACAAAAAAATATTCAAAGATATTGCACCGGAGAAATGAAATGGGCCAACTTTAATGATATACAGTCATGGAAGAAATTTAAAGCATAGCATATACTGTACATGTATCGATCACCTCTATAACACATTTCCGAACAACAGTGAGGGAAAAATTTCAACACCATAAAAATATAGAATAACTCAATAATTATTACATTTTTGCAATGAAAAAATTACTGAAACAAATGAAAGATAATCCAGACACTTTCTGAAAGTTTCAGCTTAAA
>JAQGBX010006387.1:0-12539 GCA_034698745.1 Megaphyllum sjaelandicum
GTAGAGTTCAAGTATGTTGAACTCTCAGCGTGGGCCAGCTTGGGGCGCGGTGAAGGGGAGGGTGACGAGCGTGGCCGGAAGTGTTCACACTTCCCACCAAACTTGATAAGCGTCACGAGCGTAAAGCTCTTGGTGGGACGCCAGCTTTAATGTCGCAGTATACAGGGCCAACTTGGCACAATTCGAACAGAAAGATAATCAAAGACCTTGACATGAGGCACAACGTTAAACTATTTAACAAACCTCAAATCGAGAGAAACAACTTAAGGTTTCTAACAGGGAGCAAAAACGCGACTTAAATTGCGAAAATCCTTGACATAGGTCGCGAACAGGTGAACATCTCGATAGGACCAAACTTCTCGAGGTCTAGAAACTGACTGCCTCTCTACGTCCTAGGTTATGGCACGTTACCTTCGGGCCGGGCACAACCGCCTAGGGGCCCCTTAGCGGTAAAGATGCGGGGAATACCAAGGGCAAACCTTGACAAGGTCTACTATGACCTTAAAACTTGCTGATATTTGTACCCTACGTTGATGTCCGCGATCAGCCTCATTAGCGGCCAATGAAAATTCTGATATTTCTGGAATCACTATTTCTTGAATTTCGCATATTTCTGTTATTACTTTTTCAAGGATTTCATTTTGAGGCGAAGGACGGTGGGTTGGACCCCTATGTGACATCTCGAACAGATCCCCAACCAATTCTAAAGGTGGATGTCCACCACGAGCACCACGCGCTTGATGCATTTTGTGCTCGTTACGCTCTCGGTGGATATGGTGTTGCGAGGTCCACACTGACATTTTGCAACCTCGACACTCTCGGCACAGCCAGTTTAAAATTTTCAACTTTTTCGCTGCCCGTGCTGCCCACACCAGCAAACGCTTATCTTGGGCATGCGCAGTGACAAAAAATCAATGATAAAGACAATATGGCGCCGAAAAACGAGGCCGCTAAGCAGCTATGGATTATTAAATCGCGTCAATTTTAAAAACATAAGTTAGGGTAATTTATATCAGTGTAACCCAGGATCTGAAAATCCTGGAAATGGAAAAGTCAGGAAACCTGGAAAGTCAGGGACAAATGGTTTATATTGAAAAAAAGTCAGGGAAATCCAATTTTCTAATGTTGTCACAATCCAAAATTAATGCTTATATGTGGTTAAGACGTATTTACAAATTTCTCAACAGTTTTTGAGGACAAACTTGGAAAATTTCCCTTGTTGATTATCCGAGCAGAAATTTAAAAAATTGGTTAAACTTTTCTTAACACAAATTGGCAAGATTTCCAAGCAGAAATGTTCAAAATTTTCAACGGTTTTCGAGTATAGATTTCTAAAATTATAAAAAAGTTTCCCGAAACAAATTTTCACAATTTCTAAGCAGTTTTAAGAGGACAAACTTGCACAATTTTCCACATTTTTTAAGCACAAATTTTTAAAAATGTTACAACTATTCTTAATACAAATTTGCAAGATTTCCGACCTTTTTCAGCACAGATTTGTACATTTAAATTCATCCATAGTTTCATATATCATTTCCAGTGAAAACAGGAAGTTTTTAGTGTTCCAAACCACGCTCGCACGCCACGCTCTTGGTGGAGAGGGGCCTTTAGATGTTGTTTCAGCATCAACATTTTCACCGTAATATTCAGCAAAAATAAAAAAAAGAACAACAAAGACGAATCCGTCCACAGTATCAATATTTCAAACATTTATCTTCGAAGATAAATATTTCATAGATGTTTGCGTTTTTCTGTTTTAGGGGACTGGAGCTCCTAAAGGCTTTATAGTAACCCTAATAAAAACACGATACTACGCTCGGTTTGTTACCCTAAATATATTTTCCCACCCCCCTACCCCATCACCCTCCCTCAAAAAACAAAACATGCATATGCATAACGTTTATTTTATAAAAAATAACAAGACAGGAGGAATATACCCCCCTTTTTTCCCCATTTTTATGAGAAAAAAATGTAACTTATACAAATCAATCCGGATTGAAAGACACGCCATCGAAGTGCCATCACCAAGAACGGAAATGTGAAGTGCTCCCCCTAAGTAGTCTGTGGGGAAACATCCAAGAAACATCGCAAAAATTGCATATTTTGCAAATGATTCGAGCCCAGGGAAACAAGAAAAAAATTACACGTACATGTGTAACAACTTAATATTAAGCACGAATTGAGTATAAAAATATTACACATTTTCCTCCCCCCTCAAAAATTTTTTTTTTTTACATCATCTTGGATTTCATGACTGTTATCCCTCGAGCGATACACATCTTTTAAATCTAGAGATACATGGGTATGAAAAAAAAATATTTTCTTCTACTCTTATAATTTACATATTAATACGAAAGATTGCGTTTTTTATTCCACTCTGTCCCAATTTAGCTTCCTCCTCGACTCGCTTTCAAAATTTAGTGAAAATGTTGGTGAAAAAGAGATGCCGAAAAAAAAATATTTTTGTATATAATTTGACGTTTTAGGAATTAAAATGAACCATTTGCATATTTATATTTCGGATTGAGGAAAGTAACTGATTGCGGGGGAAAAAACACCTGATTTGTGAAGCATTTTTACTTTAATGTTTGAAATTTGGAAACTTTAATTTGGCGAAATTGAGTCCTGATTACAGAATCCTGATTAAAATATATACATGTAGATGTAAATGTGGTGGAGGCATCCTTATGCATGTACAGTGTAGGATGTACAAAACATGGAAAACTTAGAAAATGTTAGAGAACTTGAAATTGTCTGGAAAAGTCGTGGAATAATATGGCTTATTTTGAAAAAGTCGGGGAAATTCAACAAAGGCATGTTGTCGCATTATAAAATAAATACTTCTATATAGTTAGCTCAAGGCCCATTTCCTAAGTACTAATTTGCAAAAATGTACACGTTTTTCGGGTACAAATTTGCAAAATTCTCCACGTTTTTTGACGACAAATTTGCAGATTTCTCCACGTCTTCTGACGACAAATTTGCAAAAATGTACACGTTTTCCGAGTACCTATTTGCAAAATTTTTCTACGTTTTGAAAGTGGAAATTTGTCAAAATAGGCACGTTTTTTGAGTGCAAATTTGTAACATTTTTCACGTTTCCCGAGGACAAATTTGCAGAATTTTCCACGTTTTCCGAGTAGAAATTTACAAAAACAGTTCACGTTTTCCGACGACTAATTTGCAAAGAAACATTCCTACATCATAAGTGCAATGTACACGTTCATTATTTTAATTTAATTTAGACATTCTTTGTATAGTGTCCACCTGGGTACAGTGACCAACATTGCTTTTTTTTGGTGGTTACTCTTAAGAGGTTTTACTGTATTTGTTTACTTCGCGTGTATTGTATTAACGTATTTATCCATGGAATTCTAGATCGATAAATCCTAACCAGTTTCTCAACCATCCTGTACTCCAAGCAGACTTCTCGTCTAGCTTTAACAATACTCGAGAGAGATAGTTTTGCCTCGTACGTTGAAAACGCAACATTTAATTAAATTTCGTCTGATTTGGTTATGATGGGGATGTCTAACGGTTAATTGAAATTTGTCAGATTTCTCTATTCCTCCTACTTCATCATCCCTGTTGTAGGTACAGTAAAACCTGTTAAGAGTAAACCCCAAAAAATAATGTTATGTTGGCCACTGCACACAGGTGGTCACAATACATAAAATGCCTGAATTAAATTAAAATAATGAACATGTGCACTGCACTTGTATTTGTAGACTGTAATACACGTAGTAAAAAAAACCACAAAAAAAAGTACAGAGTCATCATGTCCAAGGGTTGAAGAAAGATGTAACGTACGTGACTCATCCGTTATCTGGTCACTGTACGCAATAGACAGGTGGCCACTGGTCACTATTCAGAGAATTTTTATGAGAAAAATGTACACTATAAAAAAACAATACACTAAAAAGTGGTCTACATGCAGGTAGAGGTGGTCACTTTTTTCCAGGTTTTACGGTAGCCTATACATGTACAGTGCATTCATCATCGCCAACAGATTGGTAAATCTAGTTTATTTCAGGTAAAAGACATTTTGTCCACAATTTCCGAACATCTCACTTTGGGGAAAAAGGGAAAATGGTAAATCGAAGTAGTGGGCAGTAAATTGAACCGTTGAATTGAATTACTGATTTTTTCCATCATCCCATTCTTCAATCTCTTCTACTCTTACAAGACTTCCCTTCAACATGTATGAACGAAACAACGTACAGAAGTCCGCATTATTTGATGCCATGGTTGGAAAATGTCAAATCTCGATGACAAGTGCGCTGTCTTTTGTGGCAAACTTTGTGCCAATGCAGTTTTTTTTCTACTTCTTCTTCTTCCAACAAGGTCTTTTGCAACAGTATATCTTGTACGTTCGATGCACTTGTCACCACTTTATCAGAATATTGCACTCGCAGTGAACCTAGACGCTACGTTGTTTGCCTAACCCAAATGCAGAGGCAAACAACGCGCTTTGAATAAGGAATAAAGGTTTTATTTCAATATCCTAGTCCCCTCTTTTTTAAAAAAGATGCGAAACTGGAAGCTTTTAAACCCCCTCTACCCCTCTCTCTTCTTGTTAAAAGAGGTTTCTGGCGCCTTCTTGGGTAAACTTTTGCAGTTTTCAAGTACTGCTCTGAAGTGTCATCGCTTCGATGCTCGCTACTATTGCTCCTAACGTTGTTGATGAAACATTTCTGGGAATCCTGTTTGTTTTCTTACTGGAGATGTTTGGCTGCTCTGGTTTGGATGTGTTTTTGGCGGTTTTTGAACCTCATCTTTTTTTTGTGGACAGTGGATCTGGATGTTTAGGACGATATGTCCTAAACAAAGTAATGTCATTAAGTACTGTCTTTGGGCACTGCTAGAAATCTTGTTAGGCAGTGCCAGACATCTTGTTGGGCAGTGTCAGACATCTTGTTATGCAGTGCCGGCCATTTTCTTGGACAGTACTGGTGATGGATCTGGAACTCGTGGAGAGATGCTGGCGGAACCGCATCCGCCAGCCAGATCCTCATCCCGCCAGCCGGAACCTCATCCCGCAAGCCGAACCTCATCCTGCCAGCCGGAACCTCATCCCGCCAGCTGGAACCTCATCCCGCCAGCCGGAACCTCATCCCGCCAGCCGGAACCTCATCCCGCCAGCCGGAACCTCATCCTGCCAGCCGGAACCTCATCCCGCCAGCCGGAACCTCATCCCGCCAGCCGGAACCTCATCCCACCAGCCGGAACCTCATTACGCCAGGCTGAACATAATTCATCCCGACGGAACGTTATTGCGGCGGAAGGAACGGTATTTCACCGGACGGAACAATATGTTCCACCAGAAGGATCATCATTTAGGTTTCTTTCGACATTTCTAGCATTGTCAGGCGGTATAGAACTCGTGGAAAGATAATGATCACTGTACTAGTCATCTATTTGAGCTTTTCTAATCATGTCTATGAACAAAACCTGTAAATATTAGTCACGTCCTTAGCCAGTGCTTGTCATGTCTTTGGAAAGTGATGGACATGTCTCTGGAAAGTTGTGATCACGCATGTTTTTGTAAAGTGGTGACCATGTCTTTGGAAAGTTTCGACAATGTCTTTGGCAAGTGGTGAGCATGCCTTTGGAAAGTTGTGACCATGTTTTTTGAAAGTGGTAGCCATGTCTTTGTAAAGTGGTGATCATGTCTCTGTAAAGTGGTGATCATGTCTCCAGGGCCAGATTAACCATTAGGCAAAGTAGGCACCAGCCTATGGGCCCCGCGCCTTTTAGGGGCCCCATACAGGCAGGTTTTACACTAGAGAGAAATGGTTTTTTTTAGCTAAAAATGTTCAAATTTGAAAAAAAAAAATTGTTCAAATACACTTGAGCAGGTATCTGTAAGGCGGTGGATCACAGAAAGGGATTAAAACTACATCCTCCATTTTCGGAAGTTAATCCCCTGCACCTGCATTGGTTGTCCTAGTTTTGCATAGCAAAATTCATTGTCTTTGCCTTGTCTGCCATGTCCCTGCTCTTATAGCTCTCAGGCTTAAATTTCAAACCCTTCCTGGGTCATGAACAAATGTCGGCAAATGGAATGGGGCACAAAGGGTTGAAATTGTTTCCTGTCTGTAAAATACGTCAAATCAGTTAGCACCTTTGTGACCTTTTAAAGTACTGGTTTTTCACATTCTAAAAACTTGGGACCAATTGCCCAGTGTCTTTCATGGTTCAAGCATTAGCTTACAGCAGTGCGAATTCTGTGACAAGGATATTTTATTATTTGGCTTCATTTTAAAAGGAAAAGGTAAGATTTTATTATTTTATTAAAAATACTAAAGTAGTTTTTCACGCGTTTTTTTTGACATTTACTATTCATTTCCAAATTTGATCAGGTTGCAATTGAACAGAAATTATAGTTAAGGTTAATTACAAACGAACTTTGGCAAGGTAGATTTTGCCATTATCTATTTTTATACATTTGTGTATTAGTTTGTTGTTTGTGAAAATTCTTCGCATTTTGTGTCTGAATGGTTCACATTTTCCGGAGACATTCAATGAACATTAAATCAAAGTTTTCGTGAATCATGTAGTCATACTGTCGCGTTACTGCGACAGTATTGCACTTTGGCAGTCGTGAAGTCAAGCGTGCATTATTCATTTGTTTAAGAACAGCAATTACCTGGAATGAATTTTTTAAGCTAATTTGTTTTTGCCAGTTTTTCACACGTGACATTAGGCCAAAGTGCGATTCGTGAAGCTTCTGAGTCATCCTGCTGCATTTACAGTGTATATATACTAAAGAACCGTGATGTTTGATTCTTAGTTATTTAACAATAAAGTGTGTTAGTGTGGAATTTAGCCTATTGATGTTCAGTAATGATTTCAGTAGATACCTTTCAATGGTTGGACAATTGCAGGAAAGTTTTGAAAAGTACTTGTTTCAATATTTTTGAAAAGATAAAAACGAACATGTGGAAAGTGATTAAACAACCAGGAAATAAAAATCCTTGGGTTTCATTAAATCATGAAAAACGTTAGAAGTTCTCACGAAATAAAAACATAATGGAGATTCTTTGAAAACTGGCATTTTTAAATTGTATTGAATCAATTGAATTATTTGTTTATTAGCGTATTAATACTATTCAATGCACTGAATGCAGCTACTTTGAAAATACATGTCGGAAACTTTAAAATCCTTGACAAGTTAAGAATTGAGAAAACTTTTTTTTTACAAAAAATTCTAAAAGTAAAAAACAAAACAAAAAATATAACTAAATTTCCAAATGATAAAAAAATATTACAAATCGCTCAAAATGATCAGAAAAATAATTTTTGAAATTTAACCAACATAAAAACTAAACATGCAAATCCTTGAGATGACAAATCAGAAAAAAATCTCAAAAATGAAATAATATCAGTTAATATTATGCAAAGGGGGCCCCGAGATTTCTTCGGCCTATGGGCCTCTATATGGGTTAATCCGGCCCTGCATGTCTCTGTTAAGTGGTGATCATGTCTCTGTAAAGTGGTGGTTATGTCTCTGGGAAGTGGTGACCATGTCTTTGGAAAGTGGTGAGCATGTCTTTTTAAAGTGCTGATCATGTCTCTGTAAAGTGGTGGCCATGTCTCTGGGAAGTGGTGACCCTGTCTTTGGAAAGTGATGACCATGCTTTTGGAAAGTGGTGGCCATCTCTTTGGAAAATGTTGACGTTGTCAGCAGTATTTTCAGAATCATATCGATAACCACTGGATGGCTATCATTGCCATCAGTGGACATTTTCAACCATCATGTCAACATCTTGAGATATAAGAAACATAACATGCACCCACAACATCTTCCGTAGCCATCTTGATGGCCATCAATGCCAACAGTGAACATTTTCAACCGTCATGTCAACATCTTCGGATACACGTTTAAGCTACAGAACATACAACCAATACCTCTCCCGTATAGCCATTATGTTTGCATTCTAAAGAAATATCGGAAGCTCTTTGGTCTTTGGACCACCATCCAACATCGCCATCCGTGGACACACCTCCGAAGCATTCAGGAAAAAAAACGTACAACAATCTTTTTCAAGCAGTCATCAATAATAATAATAGCAGCAAGAGAAAAAAAAAGGCAGCTTAGATGTTGGAAGAAAATTCGGTCGTCAAAAGACTGTTTGTCTTTGCCAGCTCAAATTATCAGTTGTCCGCGGTAGCGCCAAATCTTATTGGATTAGAGGCTGCTGTAGCAACACGCTGTCTGTCCTTGTCCGAGACAGTGCGAAAAAGAGAGATGAAATATTATCTTAAGTCAGCCGAAACATATTCGCTGCCATAGATCAGTCTCTCGATGGGCGAAAGGCTAAAGTGCTAGCTGCTTTTGGGGGGGCCATGATGGATTGGTTGGATGGTTTGGATGTTTGGGACGTGTTGCCTTTCGTTGCACAAATGCACTTAATTATATGGATAGTTGCTTCGACATCTCCTACGATATTAATTTCTAATGAGACGTCTATAAATCTCTTTCCCCTCAGCGTCACTGCCATTTGGCGCATCTTTACTTCGTTACAACCGGGTTTTGTAGAGCCTAACAATCGAAATCCGAGGGACGTCCACAATTTTGTTCGTTTCAACCGGAGTTGGTAATATCAGGTTGATAGAAAAAAAAAAGTGATTTCGGATAAAATGTCGGAAGTTTGTGGAGATTGTTTCGTTTAAACTCGAAGACGGTGTTATCGGAAGTGACAAAAAACATGATTTCAACTAAAATGACTGAATTCTGTGTTCGTTTAAACCGAAATTCATGTTATCAGAATTCAGAAAGTATAGGTGAATTCAGAAAAAAATGACTGCATTTTTCGAGATTTGTTCGTTTAAACTCGAAGTTGGTGTTATCAGAAGCGACAAAAGACTAGATTTTAACTGAAATGACTGAATTCTGTGTTCGCTTAAACCGAAATTCGTTTTATCGGAAGTCAGAAAGTAGATGAATTCAGAAGAAATGACTGCATTTTTCGAGGTTTGTTCGTTTAAACCGAAGTTGGTGTTATCAGAAGTGACAGAAGACTATATTTTAACTGAAATGACTGAATTATGCGTTCGCTTAAACCGAAATTCGTTTTATCGGAAGTCAGAAAGTAGGTGAATTCAGAAGAAAAATAACTACATTTCTTCGAGATTTGTTCGTTTTAAACCGAAGTTGGTGTTATAAGAAGTGATAGAAGACTAGATTTTAACTGAAATGACTGAATTCTGCATTCGTTTAAACCGAAATTCGTGTTATCAGAATTCAGAAAGTAGGTGAATTCAGAAAAAAAATAACTACATTTCTTCGAGATTTGTTTGGTTAAACCGAATTTGGTGTTATCAGAAGTGACAAAAAACATGATTTCAAGTAAAATGACTGAATTCTGTGCTCGTTTAAACCGAAATTTGTGTTATTAGAATTCAGAAAGTTTCTATAGGTGAATTCAGAAAAAATAACTACATTTTTTGAGATTTGTTCGTTTAAACCGAAGTTGGTGTTATCAGAAGTGACAAAAGACATGATTTCAACTAAAATGACTGAATTCTGTATTCGTTAAAACCGAAATTCGTGTTACTAGAATTCAGAAAGTAAGTGAACTCGGAAAAAAAATAACTACGTTTTTCGAGATTTTTTCGTTTAAACCGAAGTTGGTGTTATCAGTAGTGACAGAAGACTAGATTTTAACAGAAATGACTGAATTTTGTGTTCGTTTAAACCGAAATTCGTGTTATCAGAATTCAAAAAGTAGGTGAATTCAGAAAAAGAATAACTACATTTCTTCGAGATTTGTTCGTTTAAACCGAAATTGGTATTATCAGAAGTGACAGAAGACTATGTTAACTAAAATGACTGAATTCTGTATTTGTTTAAACCGAAATTCGTGTTATCAGAATTCAGAAAGTAGGTGAATTCAGAAAAAAATGACTGCATTTTTCAAGATTTGTTCGTTTAAACCGAAGTTGGTGTTATCAGAAGTGACAGAAGACTAGATTTTAACTCAAATGACTGAATTCTGTGTTCGTTTAAACTGAAATCCGTTTTATTAGAAGTCAGAAAGTAGGTGAATTCAGAAAAAAAACTACATTTTTCGAGATTTGTTCGTTTAAACCGAAGTTGGTGTTATCAGAAGTGACAGAAGACATGATTTCAACTAAAATGACTGAATTCTGTATTCGTTTAAACCAAAATTCGTGTTATCAGAATTCAGAAAGTAGGTGAATTCAGAAAAAAAATGACTGCATTTTTCGAGATTTGTTCCTTTAAACTCGAAGTTGGTGTTATCAGAAGCGACAAAAGACTAGATTTTAACTGAAATGACTGAATTTTGTGTTCGTTTAAACCGAAATTCGTGTTATCAGAATTCAGAAAGTAGGTGAATAAAAAAAAATAACTACATTTTTCGAGATTTGTTCGTTTTAAACCGAAGTTGGTGCTATCAGAAGTGACAAAAAACATGATTTCAACTAAAATGACTGAATTCTGTATTCGTTTTAACCGAAATTCGGGTTATCGGAATTCAGAAAGTAGGTGAATTCAGAAAAAAATGACTGCATGTTTCGAGATTTGTTCGGTTAAACCTAGGTTTGTGTTATCGAATGATAGGGAAAAAAACCGTCTGAAGTTTGTGAAAATTAGTTCGTTTAAACCGAAGTTTTTATTATCAGAAGATTTCAACTAAAATGACGGAATTCTGTGTTCGTTTTAACCGAAGTTAGTGTTATCAGAAGTGAAAAAGACATGATTTCAATAAAAACGACCGAATTTTGTGAACATTTGTTCGTTTAAACCGAAGTTTAGTGTTATCGAATGTGACAAAAGACATGATTCAATTCAATTCAGTACCATACTTTCAGTAAATGACCGAATTTTGTAAAGATTTGTTCGTTTAAACCGAAATTGGTGTTATCAGAAGTTACAAAAGACATGATTCAATTCAACTCAGTACCATACTATCAGTAAATAATGACCGAATTTTGTGAAGATTTGTTCATTTAAGCCGAAGTTGGTGTTATCAAATGTGACAAAAAGCAAGATTACAACTAAAATGACTGAAGTTTTTGTTCGTTTAAACCTAAGTTCGTGTTATCAGAAGTAAAAAAAACGACACGTAAATTTAACAAAGAATAAACAACATTTTTCGAGATTTTTTCGTTTTAAGTCAAAGTTGGTATTATCAAAGGGGAAAATGACAAGATAATTCAATCAAATCCATCGTAGACGTACGACTTAAGGAATAATTTTCCTCAGCGACTGTGGTGAGAATGTTAACTGTGTTCTGTAGTTTGTAGTCTGTAGTTTCTCGTAAGTAGATTTAAATTTGTCCACAACCTTTATCATATCGGTGATGACCTGTTCTATCTTTTTAACAGTACTGCCTGTGATGGTACATATATCTTGAAGTTTTATAAATTCTTGCACTAACTGTGAACGTCTCCAGAAAGATTACCTCAAACCAATAAATGAAGCCAACCTATGGTACTTTTACAGAATAATGCAAACATTCAGAAAAGAATCCTCAAGCCTACCAGACGAGTAACATATCTAAATATACACATAAATGATATCAACAGAAATTATCTAAACTCACTAAAATCCCAATTCCTCACTCCTAACTAACAAACTTACCATGCCTAAAGGTGTTCGACACGGGCTACTGACCCTGCCTCACATAAGGGCAGGCGATTTAACATGCCCTTATGGGGGGCTGGCACTGGGGCAATAACATTATCCCAAGTATAGAATTGTAACCCATTGTACTGACCAACTCATTTGAACAAGTCTTATTTCAAAACACAATATGTACCCAAAACCACCTATGTCAGAAGGGGCAGAGTCCCCTTAGCACATTATCTCTCTCTCTCTATTATCAAAGGGGATGAAAAACGTGATTTCAGAAAAAATGAATAAATTTTGTCAAGATTTGTTCGCGTATAGCGAATTGCATGTTATCAGAAACGAGATAAGACGTGATTTCAATTAAAACGATGCAAAGAAGTAACCCATTTCTCGAAACTCGGATGCTTTGAAGACTTTTTTTTATTTCCTCCGTGAAATTATCGATCTTTGAAATTAGCCTAGCTTTTCTACCGCCCAAGATTTCGCTATAACAGGTTTTCTGACTTTCGATGCTTTTAATGATGTAAACTATTCGAGGAATTTGTGCGATGCGAATCACTATGAAGAGGAGCTCATCATAGTTGCTCCAAAATCCTAATTAGGAAGATATAAATATTCAGAAAGGAAGGGGGGAGAAAATATTACCAAAAAAAACACAACAATCCGACGTTGAGGTGAAATATAAGAATGATATTTAGTCATTAATTTTCTCGTGAGATAGGGGGATAATTCGCATGCAGTAGAACCTCCGTAAGTTGACCACCCAAGGGCGGAAATAAAATGGTCAACATAGGGAGGTAGTCAACATATATGGAGAACGTATGCTTTTATTGGGGAATTGCATACGAAATCATACATAGAATAATCAAAAATAGTGAAATCAAAATGCGTTTAGATTTTCACACGGTTTAATTATTTTTTCGGAAAAAAGTGTCAA
>JAQGBX010006388.1:0-12539 GCA_034698745.1 Megaphyllum sjaelandicum
CTTAGAGTGAACGACTTTTACGAGTGAGTGAGTGAATTGAATCTCTCATCTCGGTGAACTGTCGTTCATTTAAATACTACCTAATTTGCAAAATTTTCCACGTTTTACCTACTTCAAATTTGCCAAAATTTTCCACGTTTTCCCAAGTTAAAATTTGCCAAAACTTTCCACGTTTTCGCGAGTTCAAATTTGCAAAAATTTTCCACGTTTTCCCCGACTTCAAATCTGCCAAAATTTTCACGTTTTCCCGAGTTCAAATTTGCCGAAGTTTTCCACGTTTTCCCGAGTTCAAATTTGCCAAAACTTTTCCACGTTTTTCCGAGTGCTATAAGTCGAAACAAACTAAAATATGAGGGATATCTTTTAATTTTCTTGGTCATGGAATAATTAAAAAATGTCCTGGAAAAACCTGGAAAGTCAGGGAATTTAATTCTCAAAAAAAAAATGTGGGAAAAGGTGACACGCCATATTCCTAGAATGTCTTTTGAGGGTGAAAGCTTGTCATTTTTTTGTGTGTGCGTAAATTTTGTTCCTTTTATATTTCTAAAAATTCGTAAAATATGGTTCGATCTCGGTGATAATTCGTTCGATTACCGTAATTTCATTTTTCGATAAGTAGATCCGGGCATTTTATGCGAATGGCGCTGCAAGTGTGCACCTGTCTTTGTTTGTTTGACAACAACAGTTCCGATGTGTGCCATTTTTTGGTTTTATTTATGGATTTGAGCAGCTGTTTTTGTGTTTATTCAAAACTAGACATACACTAACTTCCATTTCGTGTATAATTTCACCAAATGCCAAGTTCTATTTCGTAGAATTTCACGGAACGCAAACTTCCATTCCGTGTATAATTTCACGAAATGCAAAGTTCTATTTCGTAGAATTTTACGGAACGAGAACTTCCATTGCGTAGAATTTCACGGAACGCGAACTTCCATTGCATAGAATTTCACTGAACTTTTATTTCGAAGTTCCGTTGCTAAGACCGTTACGCCAAGTTCCATTTCGTAGAATTTCACGGAACGCGAACTTCCATTGCATAGAATTTCACTGAACTTTTATTTCGAAGTTCCGTTACTTATAGATCGTTACGCCAAGTTCCATTTCGTAGAATTTCACGGAACGCAAACTTCCATTCCATGTATAATTTCACCAAATGCAAAGTTCCATTTCATAGAATTTCACGGAACGCGAACTTCCATTGCATAGAATTTCACTGAACTTTTATTTCGAAGTTCCGTTGCTTAGATCGTTACGCCAAGTTCCATTTCGTAGAATTTCACGGAATGCAAACTTCCATTCCATGTATAGTTTCACGAAATGACAAGTTCTATTTCGCAGAATTTCAACGAAATGATTTTGCAATTTTTACCTCGAAAAATGTATTTAGATTCTGGATAATGTTTCGAGATTAAATTTATTTTAAGTATTCGGAGCCTAGGGATTATTTCAGGAGTTTTGAGTTCCGTGAAATTCTACGAAATGGAACTTGGTGTTTCATGAAATTCTATGAAATTGGACCATCGTGTTCTAAGAAACGGAACTTCGAAGTTAATGTTTCTGTTCCGTGAAATTTTATGAAATGGAACTTTGCATTTCGTGATGAAGTTTTTAAAGTTTAAACAATTTTTTTTGTAAATTTTACAGATTGCGTAAGAATATATTCTCGGATCGAACGCAGCGCCGAACTCTCGAGAGTCAGCGCCATGAAGCTTATCGCTAACGTTGGATCCGCGATGCCGTTGTTGACCATCGGGCTGATGGTCACTCTCTGGACGAGTACTACTTTCGGCCTTCCAATTTCTGCCGGACATACGGTCCATGTGATCAGGAGCGATCATCCTGCGAACATCGAGTATTGGGAGCAGTTGTATCCAATCTCCAAGATCGGAAAAAGACTGAGCACCGAAGCGGAGAGCACTCGGACCGTCCACATGTCCTGCATGGCCTGCAAGATTGGCGCCAAGGCCATCCAGTACCTGCTCCACATGGGAATGGGCAAAGAGACCATCGCCCGGTTGGCCAGAAGCCTGTGCGACAGGTTCCACGTCAGCACGGCCAGAGTCTGCGAAGGAATCAGCGAGGCCTTCAAGGTAATTAGAGGACATTGTCGAGGTTCAGTCCACTTCAGAAGCGTTCTTCAGAAATGTCGGAAATTGTTGTCCGTTATCTTTTTCAGGATGAAGTCGTGTACGTGTTCAGCAACGTTTCCTTGAATCCGGCGGATATTTGCGGCACCATCGTGGACGCGGATTGCGGATCGGGGTCCGATCCGAAAAACAATTGGACGCTGAACTTGCCGCCCATTCCGAAACCTCCGGTGGTTCCCGTGCCACCTCCTAAAGTAGGTGTCGCTCATAATTCGGAGTTAAAATTCCAACATGGCTTGACTCTCGGAACGGCTCGAGCGATCCGTTTCACGGAACTTACATAAGCTCTCTCTTTCTCTTCCAGACTGGATCACCGGTCCTCAAGGTCCTCCAGATATCCGACATCCATTTCGATCCGGACTATCTGGAAGGAGCCAACGCGGAATGCGGGGAGCCGCTTTGCTGTCGTTCCACGGATTCTTCGGCCACGGCCGCGGATCCTCGCGTCAGAGCCGGAGCGTGGGGCGACTACAGGAAGTGCGACACTCCGCTGCGGACGCTGGAGAACCTCTTGTCGCACATCAACAGCACGCATCGACTGGACTACATCTTGTGGACCGGAGACGATCCGCCCCACAACGTGTGGAACCAGAGTCGGGAAGGACACGTCGCCATCTTGCAGAAGGTCGGCGAGCTCATAAGGACAAGCTTTCCCAATGTTCCGGTGAGTGCGCGTGCGAAGGACTTTGCCGCCGAGATGCTACGGCATTCCATCAGATGGAAAGATTTTGAGAAATTGGGAAAAAATACCAAAAAACCTTCCATTTTTTACCATTTACATCTTCTGTTTTCAAAGGTTTTTCCTGCTTTGGGTAACCACGAAGGAATTCCGGTGGACAGGTACGTCCGTCCGTCGCTACGAATATACTTGTTCCTAAAAGGTTTTTGTTAAGTTCTAATTTACATCCTCGAAAATTCTTAACGGAACCGTTGCAGTTTTCCTCCGTCGTCCACTTCCAAGTCCATGGATTGGCTCTACGACTTGCTGAGCGAGACGTGGACTCATTGGCTGCCCAAAAATACCAGCGCCACTATCCGGAGGTGAGTGTCCTGTCTGTCTTACCTCTTTTTCGTGGCCACGGATACAGTAGCGATCGATTTAACGCTTACATTCGTTCTTTCCGAAGAGGTGGTTTCTATTCCGTTCCCGTGTTTCCCGGATTTCGGATAATATCCCTCAACATGAACTTTTGCAACGACATGAACTGGTGAGTTGAAACGTCGGAAGGTTTGTTGCGACGGAATGTCGCGGAAGTAGAAAAAATCTGTCCGTTATCTTCCGTAATCTGCGCTCGAAGTACCGGACAACTTATTTTTTTCTGGTTTTCAGGTGGTTGTTGTTGAACACGACCGATCCGGTCGGAGAACTGCAATGGCTCATCGACGAGCTGCAAAGCGCTGAGCTTAAAGGCGAAAAGGTAATCTCGTAATTTCAGGTAACTTTGTTATGTAGCGAGATCCGAATGTTCTTGAGTGTGGACACGTCGAGTATCCATTATCCGAAACGGGTGAAAAAGGTAATCTCGTAACCGAACCTTACGCTCGAAGACGGAACACGATAAGTGTCCGAAATCTCGTATAAACCTCTGTAACTTTTTACTCCTTACTTCGAGCGAGATCCGAATGTTCCTAAGTGTGGACACGTCGAGTATCCGTTAGCCGAAAAGGGTGGAAAAGGTAATCTTGTAACCCAACGTTACGCTCGAAGACGGAACACGATAAGTGTCCGGGATCTCTGTAACTTTGTCACTCCGTACTTCGAGCGAGATCCGAATGTTCCTAAGTGTGGACATGTCGAGTATCCGTTAGCCGAAAAGGGTGGAAAAGGAAATCTCGTAACCGAACGTTGCGCTCGAAGTCGGAACACGATGAGTGTCCGTGATCTCGTAACCTCGGTAACTTTTTCAATCCGTACTTCGAGTGAGATCCAAATGTTCCTAAGTGTGGACACGTCGAGTATCCGTTATCCAAAAAGGGTGAAAAAGGTAATCTCGTAACCGAACGTTAGGCTCGAAGACGGAACACGATAAGTGTCCGTATTCTCGTAACCTCGGTAACTTTGTCACTCCGTACTTCGAGCGAGATCTGAACGTTCCCATGTGTGACACATCAAGTATCCGTTATCCGAAACACCCGACACCGCTAGCGTTTCGGATGTAACGGGTTCTTCGTGCGTACGGATCTTGACGTCTTTAGGTTGGGAACGAATGGAGGAATGACGAAAGAAAACAACGTGGAACGTTCCACTCCCAGCCACGTGTCGGATCGGCGCCGAAGAAGGTTTCGGATCTCTCTCGGAGCATTTCTCATTTCCGATCTCTCGATTAGGTTCACATCATCGGTCACATTCCGCCAGGTCTATCAGATTGCCTGAAGGCTTGGAGCTGGAACTATTACCGGATAATCAACCGCTACGAGGGCACGATCCGGAGCCAGTTCTTCGGACACACGCACGGCGACTCCTTCCAGCTGTTCTACGATCTGCAGGAGAGCCCTCGGCGTCCGGTGAGCGTGGCCTACGTGGGACCCAGCATCACTCCCTTCGTCACTTTCAATCCGGCCTACCGGATTTACACCATCGACGGAAACTACGGCGACAGCACTTGGGTAAGAGAAACTCACGGCTCGGATCGATACGAAACCGATCCGCGAATCCAATTTTATATACCTTTTAATTAGTAGATTCGTATAGATCGTGTTTTCTTTCCTATTTCAGTCCGTTCTGGATCACGAAACGTATTTCCTGAACCTGACCGACGCAAATCTTTCCGGAAAGCCAGTCTGGTCTCGAGTCTACGCGGCCAAGGTGAGAGCGACTAAGAAAGGTTGAGAGACGTTCTTTTCGGGCTCAAAAAAAAGGACGAGTTCTGGTTCTGGCCCGATGGATTTTTGAAGGTCAACTAGATCGGAACGCCTTGTTCTATTTGAAAGGAACGGACTCGTGTTCTTTCAATCGGAACGTCTCGTTTGATTTAAAAGGAATGTCACGTTCTATTGGAAAGGAACGCCGTGTTCTTTAAATTGGAACGCCTCGTTCCATTTGAAAGGAACGTCGTTTTCTTTCAATTGGAACGCCTCGTTCCATTTGAAAGGAACGCGGTCTTCCGTGAAATGGAACGTTTCCACGTGAAATTTTTTGAGTCCGGCGATTTTCCTGAGATTTACTCAAGTTCGATTACGAGAAATTCTAAGGTTGATTTTTCCGTTGATTTTTCCAGGAATCTTATAACATGAGCGCGCTTCAGCCGCAAGACTGGGACGATGCGGTGAGAACGTGGGCGACCAACGACACCGCTTTCCGAGAATTTTATCGGTAAGGCGCATGATATTTTTACGCGGATTTGAACCGGTCATTTCACATAAATTCGTATGAAGTGTTTCCGTGGGAAGTCGAAGCGTTACTTAATCTCGATATCGCTTTTTTCCAGGCACTACCATCGAGGAAGCGAGGCCTTCCCGCCGTGCGACGCCGTCAGCAAGCGGAACATGATCTGCGGACTGCAAAGCGGAAGATCCGGAGATCCGTCCCTGTGCCTCGCGTGATTTTCGGACGACGGTCGAGCCCACTTTTAACGAGTGAGTCGCGATTACTACGGTAAGGTGCGAGATTTGTTTTTTCGTAACGAAAACACTCGAGAGGACGTTCGTGCCGAAGAAATAGTGCCATGCAGGTTTGATGTTGACCATCGGTCAAATAACGGTGAATCTCTTCACTCGGTGTGGATGTAACGTCTATCGATGCGAGATTTGAAACTGCGCGATAAATATACGAAACGTGGGCCGCGATGACCGTCGGTCAAATAACGACGAACGGGACAACTAGCGGATGGAATGTCCATCGATGCGAGATTTTAACTTTTTGCGCTAAATAAGCGAAAAAGGTGCCCCTATAATACTATAACGTTATTCCGAGTGTTAGTTAGAAGTAGCGCGGACATTTTTTGACTTTTTGATGACCTCTGCCGGAACGGTCAAGGCAAGTTTGACCGGCATCGTGATCAACGGTCAAGGGCTGCAGACGTCGTGAATTTAAGATTGCGCTAAACGTACCGCTCAACAATTTACGCGGAATGTTGCGTTCCACCATTTTGAATAACACATTCTATTGGCGAATTCCACTTGTCCAAAAAGAGTACCCTCGGAGTACCCGAGTGTACACTTGGGTACTCAGAGTGTACTCCAGTGTATTCTTTTTGGACAAGTGGAATTCGCTATAAGAAATCGAACGTGGCATTCTAGCATGTATGGAACGTCACGTTCCGTGACATGGAATATCGCGCATTCTAAGATGACGAATTTTCCATTTTACGATTTGGAATGTCGTGTTCCGTGAAATGCATTCCGAACAGATTTTATTTACGTTCGGAGTGTAGTTTCACGAATTTTACGTATTTTAAATTCAACTTTTGTATATAATTGTACCGTACGATGACATACTTTTATGGGGTTCCCCCAGAAATTTCATTTTCAACTTCCCTGACTTTTCCAGGTTCTTGAAAAAATTTCCCTGACCGATGATAATGTCAAAAATTAACGTGTTTTCAAGATTCGAATGAAATTTTGAAAATTAAAATAGAAAAATTAAAAAAGTTGGAACAAATTTGCAACGAATAAATTTTGAAAAATTTTGCATTTTGAAAATGTAGAAAGATATATCAAATTCGTACACGGAAAACGTGGAGAAATTTGCAAGTTTTATCCTGGGTAAACGTTAGAAGTCTTCAAATTTTGTACAAACGGAAAACTGGGAAATTTGGAAATTTAGTCCTCCGAAAACGTGGAGAAGTTGGCACATTTCTACTACTCGGAAAATTTGGAAAAGTTTTCCTAGTACAATTTTGTCCTCTGAAAACGTGGAGAATTTTGCACTTTCAGAGGACAAAAGTGCAAAATTTTCCTCATTTTCCGAGTACAAATCTGCCAACTTCTCCACGTTTTCGGAGGACTAAATTTCCAAATTTCCCAGTTTTTCGTGTGTACAAAATTTGAAAATTTCCAAAGTTTACCCAGCACAAAACTTGCAAATTTCTCCATGTTTTCCGTTTGTCCTGGGTAAACTAGAAATTTTCAAAATTTGTACACACGGAAAACTGGGAAATTTAGTCCTCCGAAAACGTGGAGAAGTTGGCACATTTCTACTACTCGGAAAATAAGGAAAGTTTTGCAAATCTGTACTCGGAAAATTTGACAAATTTTACCTAGTACAATTTTGTCCTCTGAAAACGTGGAGAATTTTACAAATTTGTCCTCAGAAACCGTCGCAAATTTTGCAACTGTAAATGCCCTGACTATACTTTGAATTTCCATGATATTTCCAAAAAAAAGTCATTCTTCCCTGACTTTTCCAAAAAAAGTCATTCTTTCCCAGCAATTTCCAAAAAAAACCTCATTCTTCCCTGACTTTTCCAGGTTTTCCAGGTCTGTGGGGCAACCCTGTTCAATCATCGTAACCTTTATCTGTCATTCCAATTGCAAGTTTTACCTAAAAACTACTCGCAATTTGGAAATAATACTCATATCAACTGAACAACTTTTAAACAAAATGTACATTAAATTAAAACTTTTACTCAAAAATGACTTGGGATTCAAATTCTTTTTAAGTCTGGATTCCTCGTTTCGACCAAAACACGGAATCCAAGAATCGCACAAACGATCAAGTTTCGATAAGGCTATAATATATTTATTAGAAATATGAAAATGAAATTATAAAAAAAAACAAGGAAACATTTTAAAAACTTTCAAATATTTTCGTGAAAAATATGGCAAATTCTGGGATTGGCTTCGTCCGGTCGCGCCGGACATTATGCGATATGGCAGAGTTCTCGCGATTGTCTTCGCTTACAAAAAAAAAGTTCAAAATTTGGTGGATCCGGGTCCGTACTCCAGCCGTTGGGGCATGCGCGAGGTCGTTCCGGGCCGGTTGCCGTGGATGGTGGCGTAGGCGCCGGACGCCGAAGACTGGCTGCGGAAGGAGGGTCTCGTGCCGTAAGCGCATTCGCTGCCGCCGCCGTGGATGGACGCCGGATGGTTGGCTTGCGAGACTCCGTAAGCGGAACTGCTGTTGGCGGCCGAAGGTAGAGGTCCGTAGTTGGAAGCGGACAGGTGCTGAGACCTCTCGTAGTTGCCGTCGCCGCCGCCGTTGTTGGCGGTCTGGGACAGGTTGTGTCGCGAGTAGTTGTCCGGACGATGGTAGTTGTCGTAAGGCTGAGGAGGACGGTACGAGCCGGCGTTGTTGGACGACGGATAAACTGGACTAGAAAATTTCGGAGTTTTGGCATCGATATCGTCGTCTTGGCTGTGGATGCTCGAATCTGGAAACCACAATGATTTCAAGAGTTTCGGTTAATCGTGGCATGTTTCGTGACGATTGTAATTGTAATTTTAGTTCTGAATTTGTCAGAAATATTTGCATATTCCATGCAGGGTTCCGAGTAAAATGTTACATAGGAAAATGTGGAGAATTTGGCAAATTTGTTATAGGAAAATGTTAGAATTTTGCAATTGCATGCTCGGAAAACGTTAAAAATTTTGCAATCTTGTCCACAAAAAACGGCGAAAATTTTGCAAATTTGTACCCGACTAACGATGAATTTCCCTGACTTTTCCAGGTCATTTTCAAGTTCCTGGATTTTTCAGGTTTTCCAGGTCTGTTTTCTAGATCTGAATTTTAAATATTTGAATATTCCACGCAGGGTTCCGAGTAAAATGTTATATAGGAAAATGTGGAGAATTTTGCAATTTTGTCCTCGGCAAACGTGGAAAATGTGGAGAATTTTGCAATTGTGTGCTCGGAAAGCCGTTGAAAATTTTGCTATCTTGTCCTCAAGAAAACGGCGAAAATTTTGCCAATTTGTACCCGACTAACGATGAATTTCCCTGACTTTTCCAGGTCATTTTCAAGTTCCTGAATTTGAAATATTTGAATATTCGAAATCGTTCCATTTCACACGATGGAAATAGAAAGAACATTCGTTTTGGAGATTTGAAATTGTGCTATGAAATGGAACGTTAGTTTTCGGTTCGAAATAATCGTTCCATGGAATGGAATGTTCCTTTTTGAATCTGAAATCTGTTTTATTTCGATGAATGTCGGGTTCCTTTTTGAAATAGAACGTTCGCTTTGGATCTGAAATCGTTCTAGGAAATGGAACGTTTATTTTTGGAAAATGTTGGCAAATTTGAACTCGAAAAAGGTGGAAAATTTGTTTTCCAAAAAACGTGGAGAATTTTGCAAACTTGTTCTCAGAAAATGTTCAATTCCGTCCTCGGAAAACGTGGACGATTTTCCAAGAACAAGTTTTAAAAATTCTCCACGTTTCCCCGAGTGCAAGTTTTCTAATTTTTCTACGTTTTCGTTTTTCGAGTGCAAAAAGAACGTGAAAAATGTTGGCAAATTTGAACTCGAAAATGGTGGAAAATTTGAACATTTGTTTTCAAAAACCGCGGAGAATTTTGTCTTCGGAAAACGTGGAAATTTCAGGAGAACAAGTTTGCAAAATTCTCCACGTTTTTTTTTTAAAAACAAATTTTTAAAATTTTCCATTTTTTTCCGAGTCAAACTTGCCAACATTTTCCACGTTTTTCGAGGACAAGTTTGCAAATCCTCCACGTTTTCCGAGTACAAATGTACGAAATTTTCTACGTTTGTTTACGTGGACAAATTTTCAAATTTGTAGCTCAAAAAACCTTGAAAATTTTGAAAGTTTCTACTCGTAAAATGGGCCCTGAGCCCATTAAATCTTCCCTGACTTTTCCAGGTCTGGGGGAACCCTGTTTGATTATCGTAACCTTTATCTGTCTTTCCAAATTGCAAGTTTTACGTAAAAAGTACTCGCAATTTGGAAATAATACTCATATCAACTGAACAACTTTTAAACAAAATGTACGTTAAATTAAACTTTTACTCAAAAATTGACTTGGGATTCAAATTCTTTTCAAGTTCCGATTCCTCGTTTCGACCAAACGTGGAATCCAAGAATCACAGAAACCATCAAGTTTCGATAGGCTATAATATATTTATTAGAAATATGAAAATGAAATTATAAAAAAATGAAACATTTTTAAAAACTTTCAAATATTTTCGTGAAAAATATGGCAAATTCTGGGATTGGCTTCGTCTGGTCGCGCCGGACATTATGCGATATGGCAGAGTTCTCGCGATTGTCTTCGCTTACAAAAAAAAAGTTCAAAATTTGGTGGATCCGGGTCCGTACTCCAGCCGTTGGGGCATGCGCGAGGTCGTTCCGGGCCGGTTGCCGTGGATGGTGGCGTAGGCGCCGGACGCCGAAGACTGGCTGCGGAAGGAGGGTCTCGTGCCGTAAGCGCATTCGCTGCCGCCGCCGTGGATGGACGCCGGATGGTTGGCTTGCGAGACTCCGTAAGCGGAACTGCTGTTGGCGGCCGAAGGTAGAGGTCCGTAGTTGGAAGCGGACAGGTGCTGAGACCTCTCGTAGTTGCCGTCGCCGCCGCCGTTGTTGGCGGTCTGGGACAGGTTGTGTCGCGAGTAGTTGTCCGGACGATGGTAGTTGTCGTAAGGCTGAGGAGGACGGTACGAGCCGGCGTTGTTGGACGACGGATAAACTGGACTAGAAAATTTCGGAGTTTTGGCATCGATGTCGTCGTAATCGTCGTCTTGGCTGTGGATGCTCGAATCTGGAAATTGTAACGTTTACGAGAGTTTCGGTTAAATCGGAACGCATCGTGTTTCGTGACAATTGTAATTGTAATTTTTGTTCCGGAATTTGAAATATTTGCATATTCCATGCAGGGTTCCGAGTAAAATGTTACATAGGAAAATGTGGAGAATTTTGCAATTTTGTTATAGGAAAATGTGAAGAAATGCGAGGATTTCGGAGATTCAACAGATCCGAAGCGAACGTTCTATTCCGTGGAATGATTATTTCGAACCGAAAACTAACGTTCCATTTCATAGCACAATTTCAAATCTACAAAACGAATGTTCTTTTTCTATTGCCATCGTGTGAAATATGGAACGATTTCGAATATTCAAATATTTCAAATTCAGAACTGGAAAACAGACCTGGAAAAGCTGAAAAATTCAGGAACTTGAAAATGACCTGGAAAAGTTTTTCAACGTTTTCCGAGCACACAGCTCGGAAAACGTTGAAAATTTTGCAATCTTGTCCTAAAAAAAAACGGCGAAAGTTTTGCAAATTTGTACCCGACTACGATGAATTTCCCTGACTTTTCCAGGTCATTTTCAAGTTCCTGAATTTTTCAGCTTTTCCAGGTCTGAATTTGAAATATTGGAATATTCGAAATCGTTCCATATTTCACATGATGGCAATAGAAAAAGAACATTCGTTTTGGGATTTGAAATTGTGCCATGAAATGGAACGTTAGTTTTCGGTTCGAAATAATCATTCCACGGAATGGAACGTTCCTTTTTGAATCTGAATTTGGAGGAATGCCGGGTTCCTTTTTGAAATTGTAGAACGTTCGCTTCGGATTTGAAATCGTTCAACTTCCCTGACATTTCCCGGTTTGAAAAAAAATTCCCTGACCGATGATAATGTCCAAAATTGACATATTTTGCAAAATCGACAAAGGAAAGTATTTTTAAATTTTTTATAAAAATGTGAAAAAAAAATTGCGTGAAAGAAATGTTGATAATTTGACAACTTTGTCGGAAAACGTGGAAAATTTTTTGCAACATTGTACATGGGAAAACCTGTAGGATTTTGCAAATTTGTACTCGGACAACGTGGAAAATTTTTCGAATTTGTACTGGGGGGAAAACGTGGAAAATGTTGGCCAATTTGAACTCGAAAAGGTGGAAAATTTGGAAACATTTGTTTTCAAAAACCGTGGAAAATTTTGCAAACTTGTTCTCAGGAAAATGTTCGATTTTGTTCTCAGAAAAACGTGGAAATTTCATGAGAACAGGTTTTTTTTTTCCACGTTTTTTTTTAAATCAAATTTTCCACCTTTTCGGAGTCAAATTTGCCAACATTTTTCACGTTTTCAGAGTACGAATTTTTCTACGTTTTTCCAAGAGCAAAATTGGAAAAAGTTTCCAACAACCTTAGTGCAAATTTGACAAAATTTTATATGTAGACAATTTTTCAAATTTGTGGCTCGAAAAACCTGGAAAATTTGACGAATTTCTACTCGTAAAATGGGCCCGCGTAGAAGCATGTTAATAATCGCAACAACACGACTACGTCGAATTTCCCGTGACTTTTTCAGACATTTTCAACTTCCCTGACTTTTCCAGGTTTTCCAGATCTGGGGAACCATGTTCTAATACTAACCTCTGTTGAGATCGTCCAAAGCATCCTGCAGTCCTTTCGTACCTTTTTTGGAGTCGAAAATGTACTCGTAAATGAGTCCGGCCAACAAACCTCCGCTCATCGGACCCAGCCAATA
>JAQGBX010006389.1:0-12537 GCA_034698745.1 Megaphyllum sjaelandicum
ATCGTTTTAAGAACTATATGAAAATGCCCCATTAGATAATATCATTCGCCCATGAAATGATTTTTTATCCGAAGGTAAATACATTATTTTGACGCTACAAATCAAAAATTGTATGAATTTTCTCGTTTATTTCTAAATAAATAATTAAATAAAGGAATAATGCAAAATGATATATGGAACGAATGAGCCTGCTTGGGAAATTTATCTATAGCGAAGGCAATCATATTTTTGCCACAGTAAAATTATGAAGTACCCCATGTCTGATCCAGGCGGAGCCTGCATGCACGTGTCGTCTGCTTGTGAAAGTTATCTATAAAAGCATCTCCTTATTCGAGAAACATTCGGCCATTAAACTCCCTTGATTTGATTGAAATATCATTCTTGCTAAGTTGATCAAGTGTTTACCGTTCGGATATTCTGTATCCTTTCAGATACGGCAAGAATTGGAAGTTTAGCTCTTAATATAAATGTTATCTAACGAAGCGGTCAATACTCCCTTATTCCATGAGGCTTTCGACTTTTTGAATTGGCAACAACTTAAAAATTACCTCACAAATTGTTACCGTTCGGATATTCAATCTACTGACACATTCTGCAAGAACTGGGAGAATATATTTTCAGTTGTCTAACAGAAGAAGAAGCTATTATAGAATGTTGCATTTGGGCTATTTAGTTCCTTTGATTAGATTGATCTTTAATTCTTGCAAAGTTCCTCGCAAATTGTTCCCATTCTGATATTCAGTCTGTCAGATTCTGCAAGAATTGGTAATTTAAATTGTTAATTGGTAAAGTTAAATTTTAATTGGTAGTTAAATTGCATCTAATAAAGCCTCATAATCCAAAACTCAACAAAAAAGTACAAAATGGACGCAATCTTTGATGATGCCACACGTCCCGCAACAACTTTTAGTTTGGTTAATTGTTGGTGCTTAGCTTATAGTTGATGACTTCATTCCAAACTTCGTACAACGTCAAGCTGTTGACTGACAGAATGTTAGCCATGTGTTTTGGTGGAGATGCTATGAATCGATGACCTCCTCTATGAACCATTACGTTCCAAAACTTCTTTAAGCGACTGATGGATGTTATCTTCGATGAATCTTCACTCTACGAATCTCATAATCTATTGATTTTCGTTGATTGGTAGAAGCTTGAAATTTTCTGGTGACGCCATTGATTGATGAACCTTCAAGCTTTTCAACTGATCCAGCTCTTGGTAATTGGAGTTGGTGTTCGACTGTTAGTCATCATCAATGAAGGAAAGCGTTCCAAAACTCATCACCGATTGCTTGAACTCGGTTGGTCAAAGCTCCGAGTGAAAATTCATATTGAGCATGATGTCGAAATCACTTTCCAAAATTAAACTTCGATTGATTTCGGTCGATCCGAGGGTTCAGGAGCAACGAGTCGACAAAATGGCCGCCAATTCCGGTCAGGCCAAGAGCGATCTGTGTGCCTTGAGGGCGTCGTTCCAGAAGCCATCATCTAGTAATTAAGCGATTAAAGCGATTAAAGGGGTTTTCGATGGATAACTAAATGACGCCCAATGCCATTAAGGCGTTAATTCCGTGTTAAAGTTTAATTTTTATGGATGATAAAAGCTTCTTAATTATCCCCACGACACCAACTAAAAGCAACAAACAATTAAGGTCGAGGAATTTAAATTGGAGCAGCTCTTCTTATATCACCAGCAAAAGTACAATAACGGTATTTTAAGTGGCGCCAACACACTCGACACATTAATCGCTAGGTGGCGCTGTGTCCACATCAGTTTCACGGGATTGGTCCAAATTTCGCATACGTTTTGTCCTGAACAATGTTGAAAATAAAGTAGAATGAGTGGCCTTTGTCAGATTTTTGTAGTCGACATCACCGTTTTCGTATATTAGGGGTACTCAATCGGAAGCTTTGCAAATCACACCTTGGCAGTCCTGAATTCACGCCAAAATCGGCACGCTAATTGTCCACATCGAATTGAAAATGCATTGAGATCTATTTAGAACATATTTCTGATATTCAAAATACATGCATATTTACAAAATTATTTACTGAAATATATTTGTTTAAACTATGTGTCTTGTTATGTTTTGTACCATCGATAGTCAATACATATGCAGTTCATGTAATACATTTTTAAAAATATTACAAGAATTATACTGCATTTACAAATATGTTTCGGTCATGTGTTATGTACACTGTGCATACATTTATAAAACCGCATTGCAAATGTATATTTTGTATAATATATTTAAGATAAATTTCTAAATTTCTTTTTTGTTACATCGCAAAATATATAAACGATGGATTTAAGAAAAACAAAAACATTTAAACGGTTTTTGGAAAGCTATTTTAAATGTTATTGATAATATCATGATAAATACAATGTTCTTAATAATGTATCAGCGGATTTCTTGAACTATATTTTAAAATAGGTTTACAATTATTGATCACAATTAATTTACAAATACATTTGCACGATGTTTGGAAATAACTTGGATGTAGCAATCTACATGTATACATATTCTGAATAGCTCATACTGTACATGTACTGCATATGCATTTTAAAGCTAAAAATACATTTCTATAAAGCTTTTTTTCAATGTGGGTGACTTAAAAAACACGCAAAGTTGTTATTGCTGCAGTTCATAAAGCTATCTGATATATGTTAATATCCCTAAAAACGATTATTTGTCATATCACATAAACGCTTCAAAAGTGACACTACTAAAAACGGCATATCTAAGATAACACAATTTCGACAAAATAATATATAGTCCCTATGCATTAAAACTTGCTTAGTTGCTTGATCACAAGATGGAAAATGTTGAGTTGCGTCATTTTTAAAGCGAAGGGTGCGATATTTTACGAGGTTGATTTTCCCCACTTTCGCGAAATTCACGATCAGGCTATAGTTATGACCGGAAGTGACGCGTCAAGCTGGGTGAATCCGGGTACGATCGATGTCCGAGTTGGTTTTTGGCTCGCTCGTCTGGTCTTTATCCGCAAGACACGTTTTTCCATTTCAGCTTGGCCGCATGTCCGTTACGATTCTTGACCACTGTCCAGCCGTGATCGAGTGGACATCGGCCGTGTAATCCCTTCGAAATGGAGGGGCTTAGGGACGCTGTCCATCTTCCAAGATTGGTTTATCAAAAAAAAAAAATCCCGCTTTAATACACAACTGGACAACGGCTATTTTTATCTCTTACGAGAGTTTTCGGATTTTTTGCCCTTAAAAACCGGGAAGAATTATGAGAAAAGGACGCCATTTTTAATTGAAAAGAGAACAAAAAAGCTACTATAAAGAAAAGAGGCCATCCACGCGTTGAGCAAGCAGCAAGTTAATAAGAAACAGCTGCCACAATGAAAAATGACGCTATTATTTGGGAGATTTTTGGTAAATTCACCGAAAAATAAACACTTTCACTGAGCTGTCAAACAGATATGAACTTCAAAGAGCAAAATCAACTGCGATTTGTTGAATTTTGCAGCAGCAGAACCTTGCAGCAAGAGCTGAATCTGAATAGTGTAGCAAAAGCGTTGCATCGTCTCTCTCCACAATCTGTCGCTGAGCGGCGCCATCCACTACAGCGGTTGCAACCAGCTATCAAATATCCTTGAAAAAACTGGATTCCCGATTATCCGGGGCGGTTATGAAATGAAGTCACTAAACCACATTAAACCGATCGATTAAACTGCAGAAAGCGACAAACACAAAAATTATGATATTTGCATCAACAAGTTTATAAATATACAGTGTACATGTAGTTTAAACGCCTTTCTCAAATCTAAAATTGTGGGGGGAAAAACGTTTTAGGAAGATTCCACCTTTTGGATAAATTGTCGTATTTGTGGAAGAAACAGCATCGATTTTTTAAGAAAAAAAACTATTTGGAAAAGCATTGTAAAAATAACGTTTTCAAATAATGGGAATTTCTTCGTTAAAACCTTAGTAACTTTAGAAAAATCGTCCAACATCGGTAACGCTTGCAACAGTCATTAAACTAGGATTTTCACAATTTTGCGCTGGATGGCGCCACAGACTAAATGATCGGACAATTTCCATACCCTCGAAATGTTCCGATCGCAAGGTCGTCACACACGAAGCAATTTATATATCCCGAAACTTGTTTCCAGATATATCGCCGCTCGATACATCTATTTCTCCATGTGTGGGGAAAAATTTCCTTCGCAACAGTTTCTTTCTTAATTTGGATAGCCAATAAGCAGTGCTGTCAAGTTATATTTTACACATTTTCCTTCGAAACAGTGCTGTCATGTACCGTAGGAATATATTCTGAAAATACCACTTCATGTACGTGCGCGCAGCAACAGGAAATTGTTCCAGCCAAATTTATTTCCGGACATAACTTTCCTGGTCGGTGCAAGCCATAGTTAGTGCAAATCTGCGGTTCGTCAGTTTGGAAACGACATCACTTACGGCAATCAAAACTAATCAATTCAGTCAAAAATAGGATTAACGACAGACTTTCGTGCATTTTCGTACCTAGTTCCGCCTTCCGGAAACGCATGCCCATCGCAATGACGCCCGTCAAATGATTCGGGTTTTAATTTCGGTTGAATTCATCCTTTTGTTGTTTACCTAATCCCCGCTAATTAATCCCCTTAATCCCTCGGAGGACGAGTGACGTCACGGCGCATTTCCGTGGCTTCCGAAAGCCGCAGAGCCACTTAGGGAGCGCCGAAGCTAAAATCCACAAATGCGCGTGTCACGTACGCCGACAGGATTAAAACTCATCCGCTTATAATCCCCCACTTCGGGAAATTTCCTTCCATATTATACAACGAATTGTGAAGAAATCAGCTGGGGAAGTTAAGTTTTAACTTAATGACTACTTAAACTCGAGCGGCTAAGCACTATGGCTCACTCGGTACTTCCTGAATTATTCATGCAGTGCGCGATACTATTGCGAATCCTGTACGAATGTTTAGAAACAATTAATCGACGAGTTTCCAGGAGAGTTTGGATATATTTTGATACGAATCTCGATGAATTGCCTCTTGATTGGAGAATCTAGAAGTCTTTCACTGTTACAACGCAGCATCCGGATTCACGCGAATCGTTCAGAATCACGATGAATCCCAAGCTGATCACACACTCTTTCCAAGATATCCCGAGCAATCCAAACAAGAATTCTTCGGAAATCCCAACAAGAATTCTTCGGAAATCCCAACAAGAATTCTTCGGAAATCCCAACAAGAATTCTCCAGAAATCCTAACACGAATTCTCCAGAAATCCCAACACGAATTCTCCAGAAATCCCAACAAGGATTCTTCATAATCTCGTTGACGTTGGCTCATCAGAGAATCGGTCAGAAGCTCGATGAAACTGAAACGGCCATCGACAAATCGCACCCCCTACATGTATATGCAGAAGTGGCACAACTCAAAAAATTTCCGTTTGAGATGAACTAACTTACTTGTATTGACACTCAACATAGTCATTTAACTGAAACTATGATAAGCAAAATTAGCTCTAAATTTAGTTAAAAAAAAAGAAAAAAAGACGCATTTAGGAGTGTGGTTTTACGGAATGTAGAGCCATATTTTGCTTGACATAACACCGACTTAAACAAGAAATGAAAGAATTTTTAGTTGCGTCACTTCTGAAGCGGGAACTTTGATGTTCGTAAAACAATGTAGAATTAGTACTTCAGAAATAATAATGAAAGTGACATGAGATTTGCAGAAATCCTCGAGCATGCTAAATGTTGATCATTTCCAGAATCCCAACCAATCCACGTGTAGCAACGTTCCCTCCGAATTATCAACATTTATGGAAATGCAACGTCTCATCACATTTCTCCCCTGGATTTTCTGAAAAGCAAACGTACGGTTCGAGCGGAGAAGTCAAAGCACCCATCAAGTACAAAAGGTGAAAACAAATCAAAGCATATATTGCGAGAGATTTTCGAGAAAGCAACACTTTGTATAAAGCAAGAAAAAAGGAGGCTGAAATCGAGGAAAAAGGGAAGGGATATTTGCAAACTCCCTTTACGTCAAAAAACACAATCAAAACTGATTGAAAATTCAAGATGAAACCCATTGTACGTATAAATACAGGTACAGCATGCGTGAAATAAAGAACAGAGAACAGACAATAGTCGTGCTAAAATGAAATAAAACAGAAAGCACAGAGAGAGATAGGAGACGAAGGAGGGGGGGTGGGGAAGAAGGGGGACAAACAAAAGCCTAATCCATCAAGAAGAGAAGTTGGTAGCACATGATGAGAATGATAAATAAGCTTTTAAATTGATATTACCCCTACTCCCTTATTCCCACCTCTAGCCCTGCCTGTGTGCATTTAACTCCCTTCAGCCCCTTCCGTCTTCCTCCAATGTCTCATTTCATACATTTCAAAAGTGACATGAAGCGCCCTCGTGTCAAACGCCGTTATCAATTGAAAATCATTTTCAAGGACACAGAATGATGCGGGGAAGTGGATCAGAACAGGAAGGAGATGAGAAGATGGGTAATTACGGGCAGGGGACTGAAGAGAGTATGCATGGTGGCTAAAGGAAATGCAAGAATTTGGGAGTAAAACTACACTATGGGTAGAGAATCATCATCATCAGCCATGGGTTCAACGCCCGTCGATGTCATAGACCGGGTCGATGAGACTCCGACAGTAGATATCAATCGTCTTGTCGGTTTTGGAACATTCTGTACCTTTTCTTCACGTGGTAGGACATGTCGAGTGAATGGTTGACAGGCAGCGGAAGGGCACTCATCTGCCCAACCCTCCTAATCCACCCGGACTTGGGACCGGCAACAATGGCGAAATTGTTCCCCTGCATGCGACTGGGGAAGAACTTGGCCTAAATTAGGAGGAGGACGGGGTGGGGAACGAAGACCGGTCATGGAATTTAATATGGAGGTATTGTGGGAATACATGGGAAACTGAAAATCACAATCAAAGATAGCCGACCCGGGAATCGAATCCGAATCGAAAGCAAGGCACGAATGTTTGCCACTCAGCCACTTTGCTCTATAGGGAGTGGAGAAAAGGTAAGTATTATCACGAATTTGAGTAAACAGTTGATGTATAGTAGAAATAAAAACAGGCATAAAACTGGGGTGATAATATGGATAATTGGAGTAGGCTAAACACCGAATTCCATAGTCCGTATACATGTATATAAAACTAGGGGCAATTAAATAATAAGGGGAGTAGAAATAAATAAAGTATAGGATAGTTGGGGCAAAAAATGCAGCATCCCACTCGATATTGCATGAAATTGAATGAAATTCATCAATAAGTTGTTGGTTTTTTACTGTATAGTGTCAAGGTCATGCCCCTGGCGGCGCATCGACGTGCATCAGGGGCAAAAATAAATGTGTTCGATGAATTTTGTTCTGATTAATAACTACGAATTTAGATTTGCGCATTTTCAAATTTTTCACGCGTTAATAATAAACTGAATTAGGTTTTATTTTGAATTCATGCAACAGGAAAAAATTAAGTTTTTGAAATTGACACGATGGAGCTTCTTATAAAAACTTACGAAATAATTAAGTGTCATTGCGAAATTTACGAAAAAAGTATCGAAAACTCGCACTAGATTCTCAAGTTCTCGTTTTAAGAAGTCCTCAAATAACACCGAGTTCAATTTCAATAAACCAGCAGCTCCAAGGGTAAAAATTTGAAGTTACGAGTCAGAGGAATTTCTTTTCGTGCGTGCATATGGTGACAATATTAAGTCTGAGCAGATATAAATGAAGCATAAGGGATAATGTGGGAGTAAATATGAAAGCAGGTGAATGGAACCGGAATGAAGGACGCGCGTTGCTGGAAGGGAAGGGTGGCCCTGAAAAGGGAACAAGAATCCCTCGAGTATAATGTAGGAAGAAAAGGCAAAACGACGCGCGAATATCCATCATTAGGTCCTGGAGATAATGAAAGGCACAAAATAAATGACTGCAGTCGCACGAAAGACAGATAAGGGACCTCCGCTTCCAGCGCCATGTTGGGAGGGCAGATAAGGGGGAACGGGGTCTGCTTCCAGTGCCATGTTGGGAGGACAAAAAAGGCACGCGCATCACTGCACGCGAAATTGGGTAGCGTTATCAGGGTGGATGGGGAGATTATAGGAGCTCGTGCGGAAAAACGCAGTGATAGGAGTCACGGACAGCTCAAGAGTGTAGCGCGTATGACATATAATTAATTCGGATATTCTTCAACACTACCCCTATTGGAATATGTACCTTTGCTACTACGACGTGCATTAAACCTGCACATGCAAGAGTTCTATGCAAGACGTATAATACATGCATATCATATTTTTGCTTCGGTCGCGCTTGTTGCTTGTTCCACCTATTTGTAGTTACGTGTTATACTTATACTTACTATAAATTTACATGTGCGGTGTGGGCAGAATGTTCCAGTATGTTTATATTTCCAGAAACAAGTGGAAAAATTGGCCACGAAAAGTTCCCCTATACGATTCCACCAGTGAGGCCGTAGCCCCGAGTCTTGTTGTTAGTTCCTCATTGTCTATGGAAACAAAAGTTTTCTGTTTCCATAAAAAGCGGTACAGATAAAAGGAAGTCTAGCAACAGGGGTAAACATTTGTTTCTGGGAGTTGCTGCACTTGCAATCCTATGTTGAATATGAAAACCTGCACAATCAAGAGTTCCATGCATGATGTTCATCATACAGTATACTGTTGCTGATTCTGTCTATACAAGTTGTTCCACTCCGCTGCATGTTTTGGACAGAATGTTCCAGTTTACATAAGTTCGTTTTCAGAAAAAAACTGGAAATAATAAGCAACAACATAGTTCCTCTGTTTCCTCCAGTAGTATGGAGGTTGCTTTAGGTTTTTTAAACTCTTAACCCGAAATCAATAACTACACTCTTTAAAAACTTGAGGTTCATTCGAGGTTCTTTTGAAAAATCCGCCCCATAAAGGTGCTTCGAAGCACCTCAGTCAAAAATGGCGACCACATTACCATTAGTGGCCTTCAAGGAAGGTCCCATAGTTCTAAAGGTTCTTGGAAGAACCTCTTCAGTTCATTTCACATTTCGTGAAAGCTGCATTCCAAAACCAGAAACTGCATGTTGCACACAGTTTCTTTTCATGCTTATAACTGTAGGCTTGAGGAAATCGGATTTCGAAAATAAAATCAATGTTATAACGGTAATTTTTTTGTGGATTATTTCAGTTTACTCCATTGCAATGTTTTCATTGTGAAAACGTATTGCTATTCGGTTGAATAGCTTCTATCGTCCTGAAAATGTATAGTTCTGTTTAAATTGAGCGATGTACAACTGGTATGGTTACAGTAAAAACTGAAATGTGTGACATGGTAATTTGAACGTTTTAAAATTTAGGTTATAGGTTAGATCAAATTATTGTGCCCAGTACGTCAATTTTTACTCTATGCCATAGCACCTGTACAGTATGGCTACTTCTAAATAGCACTAGATTTTCAGGGCGAAAGCACTTGCAAGCACCTGCATATTCATATTTCAATCAATTACCGAGATTTTTCTTATACATTTGGATGTTTGCTTCAAAATGCGAACGTTTTAGTTCAAATTGCTGGGTTATATAGCAGCTAGCTATTCAGCCTAACATAACTTCGCTTTCACGACGAAAACATAGCAACCACATGCACGTATCAGTATCTATTTCAGAATGGTTGATACTGATCAGGATTTCATGAACTAAAATATTGCAAAAATAATTGCCTTTCAAAAAAGTATCCTTAAAAGATTGAACCTTTTCAATTTATGAAGAACCTTTTACATGTACAAAGAACCTTTAAAACAGTACATTTAACCTTATTTGTACCTTTTGGAAGGTTCCTTTTCTTTTGGGGATTCTCCTAAAGTACCTAAAAGGTTCTCCTGGTGTATAGCAAGGGAAAGAACCTCAAAAGGTTCTATATGGTATAGCTTTTCTTAAGAGTGTACAAGTCATAGCACTTTTCGAACATCACTTTCTGGAGTCATTCCTCACACCTGATGTGGCGACCCCATACAGTATATAGCTAGTGAATATTGCCACAAACAATCCAATAACTGACTAAGAAAGTTCCGTAACATATTTATTTTATTGTTTTACCACTTTACTCGTGTAGGTACTTGAAGGATTTAATTCCATAACAGTGGAACAGTTCCTGTATAACTTGCTTCACTTATACTTATATTGTGAAACAACATAACTTGTGTATCTCAAGATGAAGATGCTGCAGTATTGCCTTTTCAAATCTCTAACACATCAAGAATGCTCTTCCTCGGTTAAGTCAAGATTGCGCTGTGTACTCCGTCATCCAACCGTGGACATGTCAAGATTACAAAACGTTCCATGAAATTTGTTAATATTTCCTCCGTTCGTGGACCACTCAAGTGAGCATTCTTAGACGAAACAATTTTGTAGCATCCACGTCAAACAATCTTCCGCAGCGGCCTATTTCGATGTACAGCATATGGTTACACTACTAACAACCTCATTTCGGAATCTGGACAATATGTGACCCCTGCAACTGACCTCTCTTCGGTCCAATTTCGAGCAAACTGGCCATTAATCAGAGGGAAAAAACAAGAGGCGCCGGCGCCTCCATGGACAAGCGCAGATGCTGTCGGCAGATAAGAGCGTTGCTGCAGCGAGCACGTGCTCGGCCTGCTTGACCACTGGTCAATTCCCTCGATGGAACGAAGGAGGGGCTTGGCCAACAATAGTGTTATTTGTTGTTGTTATATCTTATCGACTCTCACATCGAAATTGCAGTTGATGGAGGTTATTAGTTTTTAGGCCGGCGCGGGGGTGGACAGTGGTCAGTGGGGTCAACGAAAAAAGAAAAGAAGCGCTGACCAATAAAAGCCAATTTATTTTCAAAGTCGGTTTTCACTGCGCTTTTATCCTCGCGCGATGGAATAGAAAATAGCGGAAAATAAAGGATCCCAATGATAAGACAAAAGGAAAAGTGGCGGCGAAAAAATGGACTCACAAATCAGATGGACGATGGTCAAGGGAAGAAAAACTGCTAGCTGTCCCACCCATTTAGAGAAGGAAGAAGACAAGAAAAATGAGAGAGGGACTGAATGAACCGCGACTGCGCAAAAAATTCTGAGCAAAAACATCGGGGCATTTAAAGATTGAAATTTAATTATATTTGTTCACAAAAAAAGTTCAAAAAATGATGGAAAAATCAATACAGAGTTATTACAAAACAAGGTAAGAACTGGTGCAAAAACAAAATAAGAGAAGTTCACAAATACGGATGACTAGATTTAGTATGCTTACACAATATTAAGTACAGAAAAAACTCGATTTTACGATCTTCTATTATATGAAAACATTGTTTTATGAACGAGGCTCCCGCCGACCACACCGAGCGTTTTTTGGCTGGCGCAGGCCTGAACCTTGGGAAAATTAATTAAATACATTAGGGTACCTTGTTTGAGGCCTGCTCGTAGCAGTATAGTACAGCTATTTCAACTAAAAAAATTAGGGATTTGGCTTAGACAAAAAAATAAGAGATGGTGAAACGGAAGAAGATTCGTGATTTTTCTCAAACCTGCCCAACAAAAGTGATATACATAAACATGTAATGTGATAAATACTTAGAAAACTTAATTGACTTGTTTCCTATTTTTCAAAAATTAGTTTTCTATTGTTTTGAATGTCAAACTCTATTCTCTGAACTTTTCGATTTTATGAAACACCTCTGGCATCAATTAGATCATAAAATCGACTTTTTACTGTACATTTAGACCATTGAACGTTGAAATTTACTGGCAAAAAAACTGGTGTTATTTATCACTTTTCCCAAATTAAGTTGATATGTTGGCATATGAAAAATAAATCGCAAACAAATCTACAAAAATGTATATATTGTAAATTTCTTTAGAGTCTTACTCGACAGGCTGAAATGTAATACATGTATTAAAATTCTTAACGTATTAACATGTATTGAAACAATATTTACTATAGCAATTCTAGAAAATTCTGAAAAAGTATCAATTTAATGAAGTGGTCATAAAATAAATCTGGAGATATAGCGTATTCTTTTGAAGTATCATGAAATAACAATGCAATATTAATCCCCACATACAGTATAAATTAAAATACCTTCAGTTACATTTAAAATTAAGGTTTCTTGATACGTTTTGTATAATTGTTTTAAAAATTATCTACTTTTATAAGTTAACTATTAATCCTAATTCTATTCAGATGCATTTAGAAAATGAACAATGAATTTTTAAAAATATTTTAATAGTACCTTGGAAATGTATTTTAAACGATTTATTAAAGATTTCACATCAAATACAATCCTCTTAATGTATTTTGTGAATTGTGTAAAATATATATATATATATATTTGTAAATACATGTATATCACAATATTTACAAATGCAAATGCTCGATATTTAAAAATACATGTATCTTGGATGTTCGAATCTATACATATTTTGAATAACTCGTAATATATTTTAGAGCTAAAAATACATCTCTCCAAAATTCATTTTCAGAAACATTTTCAATACAGAAAATGCATTTCCGAAA
>JAQGBX010006390.1:0-12535 GCA_034698745.1 Megaphyllum sjaelandicum
CCTGCACCATGGACTGCATCTGTTTGGGAAGACTGTTCCTGAAAAGAGCAATCTCCCCCCACAGCTGCATCCACCATGACAGTTGTCGGTGAGAGCTCCAAATCAGTCTGGCAGCCAACACTAATTCCCTGGGTCAAGAGGACATGAAGTTCAGGACAAGTCCCTTCAGCTCCCTGAACTTCCTACCAAGGACAGCATTGTCATTGCTGCCTGCCTTGTCATTGCTGTCACTTGTCATTGCTGCCTTGCCAGAACGAGTAAGAACTCCCTCCTTCAGTGTTACAGGAGTTGGTGGCATGACAAGAAAAATGGGTTAGAAATGAGTAAAATTACGATTTTTAGGCCTTATCTAGTACTATTTAGCAAGCTAATTTCTTCAAAAATACTTAACTAATCTAAAAACTAACAACACCACTACTTAGCTATTAATCTCATGAAAATTTTAAGTCCAAGATGAGCCTTGGATGCCTAAATTTGGTGGACATATAGATGGATACTAGAGAGCCAAAAAAAACGTCCACACGCTGCAAGACCACAATGTATTGTAGGTATTGATCTGAAAAAAATATAATTGTATGAGTAAAATAACTATCACTTTAAGGCATTATTTGCATTTCTTGTATCTAAACCTACTCATTTCTAGTGAAGACTTATTATCATATACAATTGCAGTCACAAAACAGAAATTTTTATTTTCACAATTATGCTATCTCTATTTTGTGTATTGTGACAGCAATCGTTGTTTTCATCTTATATTGAAGTTAATGTTTCCAGTTATTTCATTTAGTTTATTACATTTTTAATATTTAGGTTTTTTTAACAATTAACGCATACATGTTGAAGTTTATTCCCGATTGGTCAAAAATAAATTATTTCGACAAATGTTTTAAACACGACATTTGAAGATTTGAAATGTTTTGTATTTTATACAACAATTTCAATGTATGATCTTTATTGCATTGCATATACATAGAGAAATGTGTATTCACTGTTAGTATGAAAATTTTATTGCATTTTTTGTAGTTATTTATTAATAAGTGGTTTGGTTTATTTAAAGAATATTGCTTGGAATGGCCTTAAGTGCATTAAAAACTAAGAAATTTCGAAATACCTTATTATATATTGTCACCTACCCGTACGTAATTGGGGAGTACTTACGTAAAGGTGGTACAAATGTTAAGATTCCAAAGGGCTATGGTAGCGTATAATTCCACAGAGATGTGTTCGATTACTTAACTGTGAATTCCTAATTAATGTTTGAACTAATTGACATAATCTTTAAATTGGTAAATTACAATTTTCATTTTAATGTTGCCAGGTTAAATAGAATTACATGGATACGAGCAATAATGTGAATATTCAAATATAGCATGCACACTTGAGGGCCTCAACAAAATAATCCTAACTATAGATGTATAGCTCTGCAAAATAAGTCTTTATCCTAACTAAAACCAAACAATCCTTAGTATCTCAAATCAGAAATGATGCTGTTCTTGTTGTTTTTGTGCATGTAATTTCGGGTTGGCAGCAGCCACGTGAAACATGCGCAGTTACAGGGTGCTGTAACACCGCTCGAGTATTGTTTTAGGTGTTTACCTGAAAATTTCACGTGGTGCACGTAGTGTTTTATTGAATCATACATTTAATAAAGTGCTAGCATTGTGGCATTAATGTAGCCTCTACAGACCCGGCCTATGTGATTTGTCCCTTGTAAGGGACAAGTTTAATTTATTTTTAGCACTTTAATGTTGAGAAGCAATTGTCTGAAAACCCCTTGTCCTTAAAAAAGGACACCTGGCTCTATTAAACGGTACCATGTTTTAGTCTTTACCACTTTTATTTCGGGTTTTATGATATCTCAAAAATGGTGTCTTACACTGTTTACGGTTTTTATCACGGGCAAGGATGCATCTTCGTAAATCAATCAATTTTAATTGAAATCTTATAATTTTTTTTTGGCTAGGTAATTTACTTACATGCTGCAGATTGCATCTGTGTTAAAATTTTCATTGTAAAATGTCATACTTGGTTCTAAAAAGGAACCATCTTTCTCATGTCCCTTGTAAGGAACATTGGGATTGAACTTTCCAATTTTTAAAAATAAAAAAAATGTATTAATTTTATTTAGCTATCTTTTAATTTTCTTTAAAAGTAAATTTAAGTAGATTTAAGAAATACAATTATTTCAGATTTCTTACTCAAATTACTAATTTTTTTTGAATACCGTCCACCTGTTGAGGCTACTAATTTTTTTTAGCAAATATGGCCATTGCTACAGATATAAATTCGACTGAGGATGAAAACGTTGATCAAACTACTATATTTAAAAGTACCATTTTGGTAAAATGTTAAATTTAACAAATAATATATTTGGTGCCAAATGCCATCGGGCAGTGCAAAAACATTGATTCACTTCATTAGGTGCAATTTTTTAATATAAATCACGAAGAAAAACAATTGTTTTATAAAGTTTTACAACAAATGTTGTTAATGTAAGCCAAAAAACACGTAAATTCATTTGAATAATTTTATGTTTTAATTTTTTCCCCGTTGTTTAGTCCTAATGTCCCTTGTAAGGGACATCTAATATCTGGTAATAGAATTCCAATTAAAAAAAATTTTCTATCACAGTAATTCATTAAAAATATAATAATTGATACTGTGAAGAAAAATTCAAATAAATACACATTTATTTTTTTGGGTCTGTAGAGGGTAGGGAAGGGAAGGACAATTGTATGGCATGTGTATGTGAAACTAAACTGGTTTCACTATATTGCCATACAGTTGTCTGCCCTCCCAGAAGCGTATTTTCGCAGTTTGCGCGTGTTTCCATGTATTAAGTATTCAAACAGCGCGCCAAGCTGTGAAGTGTGTATTTATGTGGCTATGGCGCTTCAACCAGCAACATCTTGAAGTTTTCCAGAAGTGGCAGGTAACTAAGGGTAACTAAGGGGGTCTGTGGACCCCAAATTTGTGTGGCTGGACGCCATTCTCGTTCTGTCCTCTTCTAGTGCATGTGTGCACGTTTTTTCTTTCACAAAGTGTTTGTGAGTCTGGCTGCAAGTGATCTTGCAGGTGTTCTTGCAGGACAGAACTTTAAAAAACTCAAAGAAAAAGGGAATTCAGCTGGAACCTGGTGGAAACGACAACAAGGTGTGAGTAATTGGAAATTGAATGTGTTTGGCAAAAAGGTGTATTGCCAAACCTTATTCTAAAAGTGTTTCTTGTACTTTGCCATTGTGTGTGTGCCTATAGTGTTAGGCACCACGTGATGCTGCAACTTTGTTTGTCCCAAGTGTGGGACAAACACTAATAAAGATTATTTGTTTTAGAACACGGTGCCTCAAAGTTGTAACCACTTGTGGACATGTTCTTTTTTCGAGATTAATTGCAGGATTCTGATTGGGAAACTTAAGCTGGACTTTGGTATGAAGTGTCTTACAAAGGTGCGTAATTTCCCCCTGTCCCATAAAGTGTGCATGCAGATTCCTTGTAGCGTCCTGGGTCACTAGGCCTAGGATTAGTTATAATCCAAGCCACAATGGGAAATAAATGCTGTGAAGGCAAGGTTTAATTCTAGGAGTGTTTAACCATACTATGTGCATGGAGCCTAAGTCCAAAGGCTCAAACCACCGACTATATTAGTTCACACAGAGTGTTAGGAGCTGAGAAAAAATTTCGTTTATATACTAGCCCTAAATTTTCTCTAATCGGCTGCTTGGACTTGTGAGTCCGCGTGTTGTTAAGACCCAAATAACAGTTCTCACCATGGCAGAATTTCTATGTTCAACAGCAATTTTTATCTGTTGCTCCAGCATGGAGGCACCTGTCTTCTGATTCCCCTTCCTTGGCTCTGCTCGCGAGTCAACAATGATTTTTCTCCTATACTATTTGCTTTGCATTTCATTATCTGCTTTTCCAGACTCCTGCATTGAGGCTTTTCTAGAACATTCGGTTCTTGCATTTAGCCTGCTTACTGAAGCTATAAATCTCGGAGTTGAATGGGTGGTGATCCCCTATCTTTCAAATCTTTCCCACAACAAGGTTTGACCATGTTAGGTTTCTAATTAGCCACCTGCAGATTCCCTACTGTCCAATCGATTTTTCTTAGGTGGTCAGATCACTTAACACGTCTTAGTTTCTAAGACATCATCCAATTAAGCAGTTTTCCTCCCAAGGGTTTCTCGCTGGTCTTTTCATGCAGTAGAAGGCGTTAGTGTCTCTGAATGGCATCATGGCTCCAGTATGGCCATCTGCATACGGGTTTACGAGTCTCGTGTAACACTTGACTGTTTAAATATTTCCTCCCATTTAGTTATGGTTGTTCCATTAAGGTAATTAGTCAGTTCCAACTATAAACATAGTCCATGTAATTAACCCTTTCATAAAACACCAAGTCCTAAAATAGCGACCATTTCTGCAAATGTCACTGCAAGGGAAACCCTGGCTTCAATATGTGCCCTTCACCAAGCCTAGAAAATGTTCAGCCTCAAGGTGGAGGTGTTCCCATCTTTGATGACAATGAAGAATGGGGAAATAGTCTGGAAGCAGAGGACACCGCCTCATATCTGGAGAATGCAGTTAACATCATTCACCTGGCTCATGTGGCCCTCCTCTGACACCAGCATGCTCCATCCGTGGCACTGATTCTAGTAGGGAACCGTACACCAGCATTTGAATAAAGGTGTATCATACACTACGGTTATATTTGCACCGAGCTGGATCCTGTCGTGAAAGCAGAAAAAAGTCGCGACTGTCTTCCGTGCCTGTATAGTTTTTTCATCTTTCTGCGGAGGAAGCAGCCATCGCAGGAACAAAAGGAGATTGGCCTTGGTAGGCCATTCTCCTACTTTAACGGCACGTTGCTGCAGACGGCGTAGGGGAATATCCGCCTCGTCCATCAGTTCACCATATTAGCTATACTAGTCCAAACTGAAAAGCTCCTTGCTGGTAAACATCTTGCTCACTGGATCTGGCTCTTCCATCTCGAGAAGCTAATCCTCCAGAGTGCCTTTCCACGCTTGAATCCTAGGTGGTGGCAGGCCATATTTCCGACCTCGAACAGGTGACTCGTCCGAGGAAGGTACATAGCCATCAATGTCCGCCTCGCAATATTCCAGCTTTGGCGACTGTGGTGAGGTACCAAACAGCATACCTCTCACTGCTTCTTTATTCTCATCCTCTAGGCAGGCGTCAAACGGTTTGGTTTAGTCGGTAGCGTCTGCCACATCCTTAGGCATGTGTTTGTCCAGTTTACGGCACAGTTTACCCTCCTCGTAACCACGTAACGCTGCTCGACCGCCGCCGTAGTTACGGCTTGTAGTGATTGTGGCAATCCCAGGGCCACTAATCCTCTTACCAGCAAGTCAACATTCTCGTTCAAGAGTGCCGGTGAGGATCCAGTTCGACGCAATAGCGGCTCAGTAATATAAGGGCTAACCCAGGCGTGGTTATGCAGAACCCACAAAGTTAGAATTCCCATCCATTCCTCTTTCTGGAGTTTAGGTGCACCAACCACGGACTTCTTCAGAACACCGTCAGTCTTATCAATTTTGTTATGATGCTCGCTCTTCAGGCCGACCCACAACATACCAGGCAGCTCACGCAGCAAACAAAGGACTTAACGATCCGCTGGCACACATGCTTGCCCACTTGTCGGCGTATCCCGCAGAGGATTATGGCTACATTCTTCTCGCTTTCTTCTTACCGCGAATTTTTGAATCTGATGCCACCTTCTTGACACCGAAAAGCGAAATTTAACAAACTGAAACTTACATTCTCTAGGATAAAATCGCTTAATGTTTCATACATGCGCCAATGACGTTCTAGGTGTGCCCCGACGCATATCTCGGAACTCGTAATTATCTTGTGTCAGCTTTTTCACAATTTGGAACGGGCCTTGAAAGGGCAGTTTAAACTTACCCACCCCTTGTGAAGCTGGACCTCAATTTTTCACCCTGCTTCAATTAGACGTCCACCCGAGTTTTGTCAAAATATGCCTTCTGTCTAACCTGGGCCTGTTCTAATTCTAAACCAACCTTATCTAACAACTGTGGAATTCCCCACTATATTGTTGGGAGTTCTACCGAAGGACCCAGCAGTTTATCTTTAACACTCCCAGGAGTGAAACCATGCATGAGTTCAAACGGAGTAGGCTTGGTAGATGCTTAGCGAGCAAAATTATATGCTGTCACTGACTCGTCAACCCAGGCCACCCAGTTAACTCCTGCTATATTCTCTGGGAACCTCGTACAGAATACAGTCATGAGTGTTTGTATTACTTTCTTGGTAAGCCCGTCCACCTGCTAATGATAGGCTGTTGAGCAGCGATGTTCTATACCATACTTCGTTAAGAACTCCAGGAACTCCTTGCTTTTTTGAGGTGTCTCGCTATTGGAGACTTGTGCACGGGGGATCCCAAACTGATACACTATTCTCTTAAAAAACTTAACAAAACTTGTAGCGTTCTGACTCTTTATAGGGATGGCCACGCAAAATTGCATTGCATAATCCACCGCCACTATTAGGGAGGACATCCTTCCTACCGCTTTTGGCAGTGGACCCACGAAATCAAAGCCCCTCTGCTCTGCAGGGCTTGCGCTAACAACTTGCTTAACCTTTTGGCAAATTTGACACGTTTGTATATATTACAAGACTGACCTTTGCCACCCTGGCCAGTAATACGCCCTAGCCACTGCTGCGACCATTTTGGTAACTTTGAAATGCCCCATTAAAGGGTCGTCGCGACACATCCTCAGAATGTCCTGGCGCAAGTGACCCGACATTACAAACAACAAACGTGGGATTTCTAATGGCATAACAAATATAATACAGTTGCCAATTCAACATATCCACTGGAAGAATCCAGCACCCAGGGGACTCGAGCATGAAGGTCAACTAACATTACATCCTTATTCTGCTCCGCCTGGAGATTAACATCCTTTGACAACATAAACAGATAGGCATCATCTTTGTGTGGCTCCGCTGGTTGGGGGAACTTGCTAAGGCAGTTGGCATTTTTATGAAGACCGCCTTTTCTATACTTAAGGGTATACTGGAATTCTTCCAGCCGGGCGACCCAGCGAGCCAGATGAGAGAAGGGATTTTTCACGTTACGTAAAAAACAGAGGCATTGTGGTCTGTGACCACCGTGAATTTCTTACCGAACAGGTATTGGCTGAACTTCTCGGTGGGCCAAACCACCGTAACGCCTATAACTCAGTTACCGAGTATCGAGACTCTGCATTCGAGATGGTTCTACTTGCAAACGCCAGCACGTGCTGCACATCTCTCTCTCCCTGTTGAATAATTGCAACTAGTCCCAATAGGGATGCATCTGTGTACAGAAATAAAGGCAAAGTTCAAATAAACATCGTTAAAACAGGTGAGAAAGTCAGCGCTCTCTTTAGCCTCTGGAACGCCGCTTTGGATTTCTCTCCCCATTTCAACTTCTTTTTCTCACTGGTGCTATCAATCAGCGGTGCTGCAATTTTGGAGAACCCATTGATAAAGCGGCGATAATACCCTGCTAAGCCCAAAAAGCTTCTAATTATTGTTCGTGAGGTTGGGGGCCATAAAGGCCACTACCGTTGCTATCTTCTCAGGGTCCATCGCCACTCCATCCTTACTTACTATGTGTCCTAGGTACTTTACCTAACGGTAGCCGAAAAAGCATTTACTTAGGCATAACCGCAACCCATGATCTTGAAGGACCTGGCACACTTCTCCTAAATTAGCTAGGAACACCCCAAAGGCACCTGCAAAAAATATAACATCGTCGAGATAAACCAAACACTGCTCCAAACGCATACCCAGCAGGATCTGGTCCAAACCACACTGCATCTTTGTGGGGGCATTACACAAGCCAAATGGCATTCGGTGGAACTTGTAATGTCTTTCGCAACAAGAGAACAGTCTTCTCTCAATCTTGAGGTGACATTGGCAGCTGCCAATATCCCGACATAAGATGAAGCGTAGCAAACCAGTCTGCTTCTTTCAAGGAATCCAGTGCATCATCGATGCGGGATTGGCTATGCATCTACTTTTGTCTGCACATTAAGTTTTCGATAATCTATACAGAACCTATAAGCCCCATCTTTTTTTACTTTCAAGATGGGACTTGAATAGGGACTCTTGCTAGGGACTATAATCTGTTCTTTAGCATCTCTGCCACTTCTTCTCGCACAATTTCCCGGATGGCTAGGGACGTCCTTCTAGGTAGCTGGTAAATTAAAGGGGCCTTATGAGTATTGATAACGTGTGCCAGCAGTTTACTCAACCTAAACTCGGCCACCAAAAGACCAAACACTGATAGAAATTGTTACCAGCAAGGCCAGTAAATCCTCTCGCTGTTTCTGCGTCAGCTCAGAATTTATAATTAAGGCTGCCTCAAATTGAACCTTATCAGTTACTCATTGTCATATGTTCCCCTTATCTTCCACTTTTGTTTACCGAGACTATTTCATCCTCCTCGGAAAACGGGGTTGCTAATGCCAACACTTGGCCCCCCTTTAACTTAATTTCAGCTGCGCTGAGGTTAGCTACCTCAAATGACCGTACTCTCGGACCGCCTGCGAAGAATACCCCATACGCTCGGTGGACATCCATAGTCAATTTAGACAAAGGTGCAAGAATCACTCGCTCTTCCACCGGCATTTGCCGGGACAAAATACATTTAACTTGTGAAATTGAACACGGGGGAGTGGCGTAGTGCCACTAACATTACTAAGTATGGTTGCAGGAAGCAGACACCCTTATCACTAGGAGGGCAAGCTAACTTAGTTTCCTCCAGCTCACCCACATCCTCCTTCAATGGTGAAGGCTCCACAAATAAAGCCCTACTAATGGGAAACACTACAGCCAAGTTATCATCATATGCAAACACGCCTCTTCTGGCATGCACATCCAACCCTTACTGTTTATAGAAGTTTTCCCCTGCATCTCCATGATGCAGAACCTGCTTAAAAGTGTTATCCTCTAGCTGAGGGTAGCATGGCTTGTGCCCGAAAAGATGTTCCTTTTTTCTGTTCAGAGAGGGTGACGATTGGAAACAGAGTGCCTGTAGGGTGCCCGAGAGTTTCCTCCCCCCTTGCCTCTCCCTATTCCAGAGCTAGGAGTATTTCTCGTTATATTAAACTTCTTTTCTGTCGTATAGGCACATGTTTTTTTGCTTGTTTCCTTATGATATGTTTGTTGCTAAATCCTAACGTAGCACCTATTGCCTTTTTATATTATTTGTGGTATGCTTATATGATTTTGATATTGCCTTTGTTTATTCAGCTAGAATCATGTACACACCTTTTTCTTCCCTGTTTAGGGTTGTTGATTCCAGCTAGAGGTGCCCCGTCCCGCCAGATGGTGACACTGCCGTCCCGTTTTGTTTTGCACCTGGGCCTGGCTACTACTGGCAGGCTGTGTTTTTGTATTACTTATGCTGCTAGTGTTGCCATGTAAGCACCTTTTGTTTCTGCTACTGATCCCTCTGCCCTTAAGGGATCTGATCCAAGGATTATTAATGTGTAGTGAGTTATTGAACTTTTGTTATGAACTACCATTAATAAATGGCTAAGAACAATTCAGTGGCTGGTGCATGTTTTATTTTTAACGTGTAGTCCAGGTACAACCAAATCCACGCCTCTATCTGCTACCCAACAATGGTAGCAGGGCGTGGTTGTACCTAGTCATACAATCAACCACTGCTTGCCTGCCACTACATCCTATATCCTGAATGAAGTTACCTATTTCTGTGGTAAATCGAGTGACTGAGCCCGGTGACCGTGAATGGAATTTCCAGTCATTTGCTGACTCCACTGGCCGAGCCCAGTGACCGTGCATGGAGCATCAAAACCTGCCTTAAGTTTCCAGTCAAATTTATTAAATGAATTTCTTGGTGAATTTATTTTCAAGTTAAGTAACTGTGTAGAATTAGTTTTTCAGTTTTCCACTGATGACCCAGTCCGGGTGCAGCCTGACGCCTTCGGCAACAAAGGTATGATGTCTGCCGCTTTTAGTTTCTGTCAACCGGCCAAACTTTCCACAGTTGCTTCAGCACTACTTTATCGCTTGGTGCTTTAATGGACTTGTCACTCTTCAGAGACACACGTCTTTGCGCCTGCCGGTTCCCGTTCGGTTTTGGTCCTTGCTGGCTGATACTCCACTCCCGTTTATCGAAGTGTCACAATCATCCTTTATTCTGGATGCTTATGGAACCGGATCCCTCTTTATGGTCGTGGCCCGCACACGTTAATGGTTTAAATTCTATCACAGTTGTGATGAGTCTTAATCGTATTCCATTATGTTTGCAGCTCGTTTGTTGTTTTTGATATACCCGTGATGCTCACCAAATTATTTGATTGATTGATCGTTTACAAGCGCCCTCTGACCCTACGTATCGTTTACCCTTTTTACTGTGCCCTCTTAATCCATTTTCTTTCAGGTTAATGCACTGAGTTCTTTTTCAGTCTTGCGACCGAGAGTGTTCTCGCGTCGCGCATTCTTGCTAGCTACTAATTGTTTGGGTTTTCAGGGTACCAACAAATTCTTGGTCGTGGAGCTGCCGACAACGTTGTTATAGCGAGTCTGAGAAATTACTTCAACAACCCCTCTGATCCAAAATGGCTGACGGTTATTTCAACATCAAAAATTTCGGTCCTGGCTGAGACCAATTATGCGTCCTGGAGGAAGGAATTAGATGTCACCTTAATGTACCAGGAGCTGAGTACGTCGCTCCTAAGCGCAGTGATCTTCCGTCCACCGCCACCCAAGTGGAGCGAGACACGTTCAAGCGCAAGTGCATGAAAACATAATCTACCATCTTCTTCTCGGTACACCCTCGGATCAGAAAGACCCTCTTCCTGGGCTTCTCCGGCGAAAAGTGCAAGGAGGTCTTGCTGCACATCCAGAAGACCTACCAACCAACTTCTCGCGAGCGACATTGGCAATTGAGCTGCCAATTCGTTTCGCTCCGCATGGAAGCAAATGAGTCCATAGAATCCTACATTGCCCGGGTGGAGCGTGCAGTGACTCTCCTGGAAGAGGCGGGTTGTCCAGTCGATGCCGATAAACAAGCCTTCCAGATGATGATGGGGTTGCCTACCAGTTTTGAACTCAAGGTCAAGTTAATGCACACATGGTTAAATGCGGAGTTCACTCCAGCCAGGGTCAAGGATGCCCTCATCGCCGAAGCCAATAGCCTTAGGTTTGCTGACGGTCTTGGCATGGTCACGACGCAGCCTGCATCCAGTGATGACGTCCTCCTCTCCCAGTGTACCGGTGCCGGGAAAACAGAAGCCCGTCCCACGGAGACCAGGACCTGCTAAAAATGCCAAAGGGTTGGCCACCTCGCCAACGAAGGCCAGTCTGTGCAAACTCAGACCAGGCAACAGGGGATACCGCAAAAAAACCCTTTCGGCCGTTTAAACCAGTTCCTGCTGCAGGTCCTGGTGGACAGATTTCTAAACCCACCGCACCGCAATAGGGGGGAGGTGGAAAGCATCGTGGAGGCAGGTCAAGGGTAAAGCCGCCTCCAACGTAGTTGACATCCCCCAAGAGTGGGGCGGCTTTGACGTCATGAACATCGATGGCTAATATGACTGAACTGGGGTAGAGGTAGTAGTACTGAGCACCGACGGATCAGGCGTCGATCGATGGACGTGGGATTCCAGTGCTGGAATAAGCATCACCCATGACCGCAGGTGGTTCGCTCACCTGGAGAAGATCACCCCGATCAAGATGAATTCTTTTTCGGGCACTTTTTAAGTTACAGGTAAGGGCACGGTAGTGTTCTTCTCCAAGATAGGTGACACCAGGCGAGGCATGGCTATAAAAAATGTAGCCTACGCTCCGTCCAGCCAGAGAAATTTAATTTCGGCCTCTTAACTCGCCAAATCTGCCTGCTGCACCTGGACTAGATCTGTGGAGGCGATCAAGGTTTTCAACAGAGATGGGACCCAGGTTCTCCACTGCGAGCTGGTGAACCAGCTGTACCATGTGGCAGTGGTGCCCTGACCCGACATGAGCGACAAATTACCGCTAGCCTTGTCAGTGTCGGCCCGAAAAGTCGTCGCTTTTGAGACTGTGGCATCAGAGGTTGGCCACATATTGCAACAAACAATTTTAGAGATGGCCAAGTCCTCGCACTTTCACGGCTTGCCGGATTTCAAGGATATATACCGCAGCCTTGCGAAACGTGCTTTCAATTTAAGATGCACCGCCCGACTCACCTGGCTGTAGATGCGATCTACACGAAGGCACCTCTGGAACTGGTGCATGCTGATGTGTGGGGTCCAACCCCTTATCCGTCCGGTGCAGGCTGTCGCTACTACCTGGCCATCATCGACGACTTTTCGCGTTGGTGTGTTGTGTATCCACTACAAACTAAAGACCAGGTGATGGACTGCATCTCCAGCTACATCACAAGAATGGAGAAACAGACTGGTCAGTCTGTTAAGGCCATCAGGACGGACAACGGAGGGGAATTCTGCTCCAAAGCATCGGAGAGGTTTTATGCCGAGCGCGGCATAAAACATATGCGTAC
>JAQGBX010006391.1:0-12534 GCA_034698745.1 Megaphyllum sjaelandicum
TGCCCGCAACTATTTACGCATGCGCACTCTATTGCGTTTCGCGCGAGAGCTGCAAAATATTGAATTTAGTTCAATGTGTTGCGACCCTGCAAAACGGAAGTGAGACAGGTTCCACCGAGCTGCGTTTTGCGCGACGCTCGCTGACGCGCGAAACGCAGCCCGGTGGAAACCCAGCTTCAAGGGGTACCAAAAGAGAACTTCTCACAAGCGTTCCAAAATTTATACACACGATGTCAAAACTGTATTGTGGCTCAGGGTGCCTTACTTTGAAGGACAGTAAAGCGTCTTTTCTAAAATCACTCAATATGTCGATTTTTCCGACTTATTCACCGAACTTTCCGGTCTTACCTTGTATGTGTCCATAGCGTTGCCACGTTGGATATACATGTGGGTGACAGTGGGTCTTATCACTGTAGGCTATAATACTGTGGTCTTATACCTTGCAAAAAAGTTAGACTAGACCGTAACTAGACCTTTGTCTGATCGCTTAATTAATCAGAGCTTAAAAGCTTATTTTACTATTAATCCTATTCTATCATATTCTAAAATCTGGTTAGTCAAGTTATAGATTGATAAACAGTCCGTCTGATTACTCAAATGTGCATGCCCACTTTTAAACACTAATGTTAAACACAATTTCACAAGGGGTTACTGCAGTAATTGCATGCACCTAGTACTTATGTACTATAGATGTAGCCACTTTTCAAATACTTTTATCATCCTGAAATGATGAAAATCTAGGTTCTGGTGGAAAGGTTTGGCAATGATAAAGTCTTTACCATTGAGTAGGATGACAGTACACTATTTGTAAGCTTATACAGTACATACAAAATATAATTTTCGTTTCTATTCGTACACATCGTTTTGTTTCTTAATATGCAAATGAAAACACTACATGTACGACAATTGTATTTTCTTTAATTCTTTCCTGTTTATTTCAAACTAATTAAATGCTTAAGGCCCTGTTGATCCCACCTAATAGACTTCATTGGCTGAAAACTACATGTACATGAACTTAGAGCGTCGGTAGATCAATTTAAAATTTCTATTGTGTTTTAAGATTCACGAAGTAGGAATCAACAGATTTTAATAATGACATACAGTGTGTAGCATCTGGAAAATTCCCACTTGAATAAAGGGATTCCCGATAATGGTGCACACATCCCCCTATGATTTCACATTTGTTGTTCAATTGAAATGCTAATAAATAAACTTGGTGGTCTCCAAAGAAGATTACGTGTGTACTCGTAGCACGCATACAAAGCTCGAATTTGAACTACTGGCTATTAATGGTTCTTGTAGCACAGCGAATAGAACGCTGCAACTGGTGATACCAATAAGCGTGGTTGGTACAAAATTATTCTTATGTGAATGGTAAGGATATGTCAATGAATTTGAGATTTCAAGGTTCGCGAAAGTTCACGGCGGAATTTGAATAAAAATTGAAACCGTTGAAAATAATTTTATTCAAATATCTTAATATTCGCAATACAGTATTTCGCGAGAGATCGATGTACAATTCTGTACAGTTTCGACCGTTGCCGCAACTTTTGGTCGAGGACCAAAACTTCATTTTGTTTGTTTCCCGTAGGGGCCATTCAAAAAGGACGTCCTCATGTTGAGTCACGGACACAATGTGGACAGGGAGAGGGAGGGGGGTATGACAAACTCGGAAGTCCACTTGATAAAAAAAATGCCAAATAAAATCAGTAAGTTCCCAAAGTAAAAGGGAAATTGAGCTCAATATCGCGTAGGTGATATGTTATAATAAAGTTCAAAAGTCAGTAAATAGGATACCTCCAGTCCTGGAAAACCTGGAAAAGTCCGAGAACTTCAAAGCCCAGGGTCCATTTGCATTCTTTCAAATTTCCCCGGGACAAATTTGCGAAATTTTCATCGAGTTTATCTTAACCAATGTTTCCACGTTTTCTCGAGGACAAATTTCCAAGTTTTCCCCAAAGACAAATTTTCAACATTTTCCACGTTTCCCCAAGTACAAATCTTCAAAATTTTCAACTGTTTTCGAGTACAAATTTGTAAAACTCACAATTTTACGAATGGAATATTTTTTAAAGTTTCGGACGTCGGAATGGGCGGAGGGAGTCCTGATTGACCGGACACAATGCGGACGGGGTATTAAAGGGGGAGTCCAATTTGAATGGTTCCGGTACAAAAGACGTTGACTCGGTCTGGCTCGCAAAAATCAGGAGTTGAAATATCCATCTTCCTTTCGGATTTTCTCAAATCGCCCATTTTGGCAATTTACTGCCGTTCGTCCCGCAGCACCCCGGGCGGCGGACTGTAGGTAAGGTGCGAGAAAACTCAGAATGCAGGAATCCTCAGTTTTTAAAATGGCAATTTTTTCTGTTTATTATTGACCAGCCCGAGGCGAATCACGTACGCCATCGTAGGAAATGAATAAAGATAAAGGAGTTCGTTATAAGTAGGAAGCCGTCAGGTAGGAGGGGGGGGTGCGTACCACGCACCGGGCACCACGGTGCCTGCAATTTGCCAACCACGGCGTCGTAAATTCTGAAAGCGAAATGACAGAACCTGATGGCCGTGCGGACGTGATTGCGCGGGGCCGAAGTCTTACTCGGCCGAAAATAAAAAAGGAAATTGGCAGCATTATCATAATGCAAACCCTGCCTATCTCTCCTCGAACGAGGTTAAGTTAGAAAAAGGAAAAAAAGGTAGACACGGTTCGCATTTCGTAGTCGCAATTTCTAGCCTCTCGAGACTGGTACCACGTTCCACCGTGCCACTCTTCTTCTAGGTCAAAACGTGCGTTTTCGCAACACCCTTTTTTTCGGATGGGATGGAAGAGGGCGAGCACCTCGCACCCCTAGTTTCATTGTTCGTTCAACCGTCGAGAACGAGGACTATCCTTGAGCCATCTCCATCCGATGATGGGAGATTAGACGCGAGAGACTTTAAATAGAAATCGTAGTTGTTGTTTTTTTTTTGCCCAATGTCGAGATCTACCTCCGTAGACGTTACCTTTACGGAAGTGCAAAAATTGTTCCATTCCCCGCCTGCTTCCTGATCATCGTGGGCTATATTTAGGCGCCGACGCTTAAAAATAGACGAAGATGTGGCGCCTGCGGGTCATTTGAGCATCTGGCGAAGTTCTACCTGGGAGTTTTGCACCCATAAAATAATATTTTCGTGGCGTAATTGCAGGTTGCCGTCTCGAGCAGTGTAGGGTAAATTGCGGATTGTTCAAGGCCGGAAAGCGAGCTAACTCCGCCAACATTGGTTGTCTGCGAAAGATTTCTGACCTCCTGGCATTCATTAAACTTGGTTGTTTTTCTAGAAAATGTAGGCCTTCTTCGTGCTAAGTGAAGCATGATCCCCACCCAAATCTCTTTTCTCATTAGAGAGATGAGCCTTTTGCGGAAGCATGTACTCTCCCGCTGACAAACCATCTCATCTTCGGTAGGCAAAATGCGAAACTGCGGATTTCATCACTTTGCAATTCGTGTTCCTTTGGATGTTCCACTCTGGGGAATTTCCTTCCTTCCCCCCACCCTCTTCCTCCACTTTCTCCACATTTTAACCATTTAATTGAGAAAAAACAGCCGGTGCCGGTGGTCGAGAGGTGTACGCGCTCACCTCGCGATCCTAACTAGCGGTGTTCGCTCCCCGGTCGAAATCGGTGAGAATTTTGAGGATGTGCAAAATTCACTCGGTGGCGGCTCGTTCGGATGAGAGTTTAAATCGAGGTCCCGTGTAGATCCCGTTTGTTCTCTGCACGTTAAAGATCCCTCTTGGGGGTGAAAGCCCCCCTTCCAAGGCAAAATTCCCAGGTAGGTAGGTGATGCTAACACATCCCCTGGCGTTGGTCTTTAGCCCTCGTGTGCAGAAATAGGCCAACGTTAAAAATTATCAAACAAATAAACAATAATTGAGAAAATGAGGCTCTTCCTGAATCCATTCAACAGTTACGTACGCTGTATTTCTAGGGAAATATTACGTGGACTCGAGTTATAAATAAGGGTATAAGGTCAAGTGTAATAATCGGGGCGAGGTACAAATATAAATGCATGATTTATTGCTGGATTACCCGGCGTTACTAATTAAGGACTAAAACTCTGAAGTACACCGTGACGTATTTTCTGCCCTGACTAATGACATCGCTAATCTGACGACTATGGTAATGGAATGCTGCAGCTGAATGGTGGGCTTGGCAATGCCAGTGGTCACTGAAGAAACGACCTACCTTGATAAATGACCTTCCTTGAACCCGTTTCAAGGTGGCTACTGTCTCTAACTCGGTAATGCCTAACAGAGGAAATTAGGAAGTCATTTTAACGTGGTTGGAGGTGTTTTAAAAAAAATATTATCCCGATCTTTCGGTGAAAATTGCTAATTGATAAAAGTCGGTTACACACTAGCCACCAAACCAAATCTAAAAACCACAAACCCCAAACTTTCAACGGAACTTTTCTATAAAAAAAGTAATACAAACTAGTTTTTCAAAACCTGCGCGTACACACTGCAACAAACCATATTGACAAACTGAGCAGACGACAGAGGAAACACGATGGATACTGTATGTAATTGTCTCTGCAGTATCATCGATATCGTGCAGACGAAGCGTTGGTAGTAGCGCCACCGCCAAAAGTTTTCTATTTCCCTTTCATCTCACCGACACTCGACGGGAACGTCAAACTTAGTTCGCAAACATGATTTTCTACTTTTTAGTTTGACAAAAACAGTTTGCTACGCCATTTTTTTCGTTGCCACAAACCCAAAAAGTTTCAAATTTGGAATTTTTAGTTTTGGTTGAGTGGTAGTGGTACAGTGTATGTGTACAGTACCCGACATTAGAAACGTCTCAATTTCTTGGCCGCTACATCTGCAGTAGTTTATATTAATCGGTGACAGTATCAACATATTGGAATGTTCAGTTCAACATCTTGATTCACAGTAGCGCCCATTGATTCGAAATCAAACAAAGCGCCGGAAAAATAAGTATAAAATTGAACCGGAAACCATTATAGGTAATCGATTGAAACACTTGTTTCATTTATCCTCCGGAACTCATCATTTAATGTCACTTACACGAGGAATAATTGCCGAGAGCGGTTATAAATCACTCGTATTGGGAAAAAAAATCTTTGACTCATTAATTAGTAATCCAATTAATTACTATTTTATCTGGAAGCCCTGCCTGCATCCGGCATTAAAATATACGCGACATACTTCATTAGCAGAATGATTATTAAAATGAATTTATGTCAATAAAGTGGAAGATGTTATTTTCCAGTTGTTAGCTAGTCTTTAGCCTTCGACGTATTCTGTCTGTATTGCTTTTCCTGGAAGACTAAATCGTGATTTTATTTCCCTATACGAAGAAAAAAGGTGCATTTGCGAAATAAATTAACATCGGTGCTTTTATATAGGCCTTGACTGCACGTTAAATTACTTGTTTTGTTGTTTGTTTCAGGTTTATTTCATTGAAATATAATGGCAGACGTGAACAATGTTGGCAACTTTCCCATTGACCTTACCGTGTCAAAAAGTTGCTCGCAACGCGTAAGAGAATTGCAGTTACTTGCCCCTATGGTGTCATCGCCAGTCCCGTATCAACCCGGTTTGGCTAACGGCGTTCACCACACTTCCGGTGAGAGCAGTTTCGGCCATAATCTACTTCCGAAAAGTACTAAAAAGAAGCCATGGGGATTCTTCGGTCCCAAGTCTGCTGGTCAGAGATGTCGGGCCCCGGTCAGCGAAATTCGGGTAAGAAAGAAATATCTCTTAACTGAATTGAAATTAACATGTTACCGTGTAAATGGACATAAAAATCATCGTGTATAAAGTTGTTCATATGATGTAGCATTTTACCAACATGATTCATCGATCCATGCTGGTAATTTGCACTAAAAAGTTGCCAATACTTTCAATCAGTAATTTCAAAAATTAATTGTTTTGCTGATTCATCCAAAATTCAGTTGACATTACATTTTTCCATGCGTCTGTTGGGATTGATATCTTTATCTCCAATTTTAACAATGGTACATCTCTGTACGCGCCATCTGATGACAGATGTATCGCTAGCGCTGGGATTTTAATTTGGCAAACATGTGCCAAAAATCTTCGCTCTCCCATACAGTCTATGCAGTAATGTTTCTGAAGAAGCTGATCTTAGGCATTTAGTGTCATAGTTGTATCATGGTTTGATAAATATGCCGCAAATAGGTTCTCAAATTGAACGTGACATTTCCATTATGGCAGCAAATCCTGGCATCGCGAAGAACTTCAAAATACGAAGCTCTAAGCTGTAGTCGGTACCAAGCAAGCTCCTGCATCAAAAGCATATGTCTGTGGCATTAAAATCCCATTTTTTGGCAGGATATGTAATGCTTTACTTAATGTACCGTGAACAATTCTTCAGTCATCTAGTTCCGTCTGCACGTTGTTAAATTACTAACAAATGTTCGTCTTCATAAAAAAAATAAGTACGACAGCAATAAAACCAAACTTATGAGATTTTCGTTATAAATTTCATTGTTTTGTTTTTGTTACTACCCCTACCTATATACTATACTAAATCCATAATTGCCCAGAAGTCTACTTTCTGTCCATTTTTTTTTTCATCATGGCCATTGTCATTGACGCTTTGTTTACAAAAGTAACTTAAATTCAATTATTTTTTTTCACTGTTGCGACCTGATTTGAAAGAGTAAAAATAAAAATTAAACGCAACACTTATGCCTACTGTAATATTTTTATTTCAAGCCATTTACAGTTTACCCTTCTCTATGGGTATCATGGTATTCCATGCGTGGCCATAGTTTTCACCCATAATGAACAGATTTCTCTGCTCCGCTCAGTGTACATTAAGAATTTAAACCTAATCCTGCAATGTTAAATTTTTAAACGGCAGTCTCGGAACTGACAAATGAAAATAATCTGTATTTGAAAAATTAAGCTTCCTAGCTATAGTGTACTGTACCGGCCTTCTTTTTGCCACTGGCAGCAGACACTATACAATTTTAAATTTTAATCGTTCAAGATTAATTTTGCATTTTTCGATTAACTATAGAAAAATTTAAAATTGATATGCATTAACGAGTAAGGTTTGGTCAGGGAAAAGTCAGGGAAATTGAAAATGAAAATGTTGTGGCCACCCTGATTTAAAAAAAAAAAATTGGAGATTTCTAAATTATGCAAAAATATGTATGTCAAGACTTACATGTACTTATTGCATTAAAAAGCTATGTAAATACCCTCAAATAACATCCACATAACACACCTTAATATGCCTTTACGATTCTTATCTTTACAAATCTTTACAATCGTACTATTCTGGAGAAAAGTACTTCGAGCGCCATATGGAGTTGGAAAAGCGTCTATTTTGAAACTATTGTTTTAGTTATTTACGCGTTTCCTCGCAGTTCGTTTTTCATTAATTTATAGATGCATCGAAGATTAGAAATAGACTTTGGTAATTTGGCGCTGGAAGGACAATACAGTGCCGGGGAATTTGTGCGGGCAATTTCCTCCGATCAGTTTATTTTTAATTTATCAGACATATCAGGCAATGGATGGTGGTGCTAACTTTCGTTTACAATCGACACAATTACATCGGCGCACTCGTTTAAGAGTGCCATTTGCTTCCTTTTCTGCTAATTCGACAATAACTGTAGTGCGGATACCTGGAAGCTACATTAAGCTATATCGGAATGTATCCAGTTGTTGGTAGAACTAACACGCTGAACCATTCCAATCATCTAATCCCCGAAGGCTGATTATATATGGGCACATTTCAACTCCTGGAACATTCCTCGATGGCAGATTCTGTTCGAACCAGTCAACGCTTCACGTAGGTGGGCCTGCGCTGGGAAAATCAATATTCTTTTGCTGCGAGATGTCCCTCGCACTTTTCTCTCCCAAGTTTTCAGTGAGGAGATATCTCGCCTTTGACTCTTCCAAGTGCTCGCCGACGCTGCCACTGCTGATGATGGACTCGGAGTCGCGCTGAAAAGTTGGCCGGAAACAGTTTGTCAATTCCCTGACGAACTTCTTCCGTCTCAAATCCCTTCGATGATAAGCTGGGATTATTGTTGCTTCGTGGCTTTCTTGCCAGAAGGATGAACGGCTGCAATTTCTGTTAAGCCCTCATCATCGAAAACTTGTTCATTGCGCGTTATGAAACTTCGTGCCAAGTTCTTGGTGAAGCGACTTTCTGTCACAAGGGCTGCAATGGTTACAACGTGTTTTGCGCAAAAATACTGTAAATATTCGTAGTTCGGTATCGACGGTTTCTTTTGAATTTCATGACGATGCTGCCTACCTATCTTGCCATACCGTACTCGCAATTAAGCACTGCCAAAAAGGATAAGACCGTTCTTGGGCAACCTCTCCCACGCAGTGTTTCGGCTCCAAATTTCACAGTAAGTTGTTGCGATGATACCGTTTCTATACCGTTATTATTATTATATGCTGTTTAGCGCAACTTTCTAAATGATTGCTCTTACGAATCATTAGAAATGTGAATTTGACACCTAGTTTCCTGAAAGAAAAAAATTCCCGGTCTAGAATCAAATCAATTGGACCATTTTTTGTTGGTACGTTTGCCACAGAATCCTTTAAAATATTTAACCAGAGCAAATGTAATGGTTAAAATGTCATCAAAGCTACGTTTTTAAACTTATCAGAACACACAGTACAGTATTTTCCATTACATTTATGTAGACTTTTTGTAGATTTATTTTAGAGCAATACTCCATTTTTCGAAGTTTTGAGAGGTAAACGCTGCCTTTATTGACTGTGTTATTTTTAGAATATTCATGCTTTATGTAAAATATCATATCTTTATGTAAATATCATATTGTAAATATTGACAGCGTATTCAATTAGGCCCTCTCTTAAACCTGTTTTAATTTGAAAGTCAGAGGTTAATTCGTGTGGTATTCCTGTCAGGGTCGGTATTAATTTCATTCGGACAATTAATGGTAAGCTATTATGAACAAAGAATTGTTTGCGTGCAATTGCTCCCTGTTAAGCAATTAATTAACTTAACTCTTTCGAAATTGAACACTCGTGAAAAATCAAACTGAATTCTCGAGCGTACATTTTCAACCTTTTCAGGGTGTTTTGTTTAAAATGTTGACGCCTGATTTCCACGGCAATTTAAATTGTCTCGCTGTCTACAATTTCGTAGTCGCCATCGAGGGCAGCCGTTGTCTGCAACGCTGCTATTGGTGCTTATGTAATTTTACGTAATAGAGCCAGTAAAGACCAATTACTGCCAAGATTAATTAATGTCTAGGCCAAATATTGCGTGTGCCTGTCATTAAGCGTGTTAACCTTGTTGGGACAAATTAGCCTAGATTTTGTGATCTTTGTGAAGGCGCCGGGAAGTATTGTGTAGTAACAGTGATGAATCGATATCAAATTGTCCTTCCAGTAAATTGGCTTCATGTCCATCATAGGATTAACCTCCAACTTTCCATATTTCGCAAAGAAAATGAAACGTTAGTTGTTTTTTTTTTTTTTTTTTCAAGAAATACATTTTTCAAGAATACACTCAAATACGCAAGCACCGAGCTAGGTGGCTCATGAGTGGTTAACATTCTCGTCTCGCATTCGGTAGACACAAGTTCGATTCCCATATCGGTTATGCTCTATTGTGGCTCTTCATGGTTTCACACAATCTCACCAGGCAAATGCTGGGATAGTTCCTATGATAAATCTGCCATGACCGTCTTCCTGTTCCATCCCATCCTCCTGGTTAAAGTCCCAAATACGGGAAATATGATTTAATTGTGATGTTGGGGTCCGTCATGACCAGACTGCGTAGTCCGACTTAAAATACTAAAAAAAATTTAACCAAAAAAATGGTACTATGTACCAGAATACCACCAGACCTGGAAAACCTAGAAAAGTCAGGGAGCTTGAAAAATTGGTTGGAAAGTCAGGGAGAAGTCAGGGAATAATAGTTTATAATGAAAGTCAGGGAAATTCAACGGATTCATATGTTGTCACGATCCAAAATTAATGCTTCTACATGGTTAGCTCAGGGCCTATTTTCCGAATAGAAATTTGCAAAATTTCCGAGTACTAATTTGTAAATTGTTCCACGTTTTCTGTGTACAAATTTGCAACATTTTCCGAGGATAAAGTTTCACCATTTACCGAATTCTAAATTTTCAAATTTTTTCAAGTTTAATTTTTCTTGTTAATTTTCAAAATATGTGAATTTTTGAATTGTCATTGGTCATGGAATTTTTTTTAAAAAAACCTGAAAATGTCAGGGAAGTTAAAAATGAAATTTCTGGGGGATCCCTGCATGTGTATACTTACTGTAGGGCAATGGACTGAATTGAAGTACAGTTTATAACGATAAAACTATTTGCATTGAAAGTTGGATCGCGCGCATAATAGAATTGAAGTGAAACTGACCGTATTTATCAGTAGAACAGCGATTTTAAGTATATACCCAATACACGTACGCTGCGCTATAACTAAACCGCAGTTCCGTAATAATCCTTATTTGATCACGCAAAGCAAAAATAAGCATTTGCCATTTGTGAGCAGCAGGCTCGCATATCTCTCGAGGAAGGATGCAAAATAAAGCTCAATTGTGCTGTAATGATTATTTACGGCCCTATAAAATTGAATTGCTTCAGATGAGTGCTTCATATCATCTTATGCAGACTAGAAGGCTTAGACCCGCCATATAATATCCATATAAAAAAGATAACTGCAATTTCAAATAGTTTCGTTGTTTTGCGGATGGCATTTCGTATCATCCGAGTATATTCGTGATGCTAAATCCCACGGGATCAACTAGAATGCCAAACCTGTATTTTCATATTGATTGAAGCTAATTTGCAGGGCACATGCTGTATAAGTTTCTTCGAAGACCTAATCCCGTCCTTCGAACATGTAGGGCCATGGCAGAAGCAGCGCCATTCCCACATTTATCACCAAAAATGCGATTTAGGGAAGTTTGCTCGCAAAATGAACCGTTTTGCTCGGGCCAACTTTTGCGAATGTGTCGTATATAAGGCGAACTGTTGGGAGCCATTGCTCGCGTAAAATTCCAGCTGTTATAGGCGCTGAGCCACACTAGGCCCGTGAGTCTCGAAGGATTCAACGCTTTTTATGAACTGGAAAATGTTTCGCTATTAAATAATGTAAAATCCTACAAAATGTAACTGCAGCACATTCTGGAACGAAACGACCCCCATGGACATATTCCGAGACTGAAAACGAGAATACCGACAGCTTATATGACTCGAAATCTGTCGTCTTGGCTCTTTGTTAGCTTTCAGCTGTATATATGCACTTTTATTCGACTGATGTCCATTCAAAAATTCAGTAAGTCTTTTTTTCCGCTCTTTCACGTGAATGGCAGTTGCGTAATTTCTCACTGCCATTGGACAACCCCGGTGGCCTGATGTAGTGTTGGTCAGCGATTGTAATTTTTTGCGTGCGTGGAAATATCGTGAAATTTATCGAATTGTCATGGCCCTGTGTTGAGGGTATACAATAAAATTACTACAGCAGGGTTCCCCCATGCAGACCTGGAAAAGTCAGGGAACTTGAAAATGTCTGGAAAAGTCAGGGAAAAATGCAGTCATTGCGATCCAAAATTAATACTTCCACTTGGTTAGCTCGGGGCCCATTTTCTAAGTGCATGTACAAATTTGCAAAATTTTCCACGTTTTCCGTGTACAAATTTTAAAATTTTAAACATATCAAACATTTTCCGAATACAAAATTGTATGCACATTTTTTAAAATTAAAAAAGAAAATTGTTAGTTTTAAAAATTGTCGTTAATAAGTTTTGAAAATTATTTTCGGATCTTTTCCACTTAAGCCCCGCCAAAAAGTTAACCCTCGCCACCCGCCATGCTTCCACTTTCGTAATTATTATGCTATTTTCAAGCGAAATAAGTTAATCACATCTTTTTATTACCTAAATGGGGGCTCCGCCCCCAACCCCTTAAAAGGGGGCAAACGCCCCTTTATACCCCCCAGTGGGGGCCTGCAGCCCCCACACCCCCACAGTTAGGACCTGCGGCCCCACACCCCCAAAGAGGGGGCCTGCGGCCCCCAGACCCCCGCTGACCTAACCTAACCTAACCTAACCTGACTAAATCTGTTCTAAATTAACTTGGAGCTGGCAAAGGTGGCGGGGCTTAACTTTTTGCGCGGGAAAATTTAGCATTAGTGGCGGGGCTTAAGTGGAAGAGATCCCTACTTTTTACCGGATAAAAAAGAATCTGGGTGATTTTAATTAAATCACAATTTTATTAATATTAATAAATTTTTTAATTGTAAAATACACTTCTGTTGTTTTAACTGACTCTGAGCTAAAATGCAGAACATTGACCACTAAAGACCAAATAAGACTAAGTCTAGATTTGAAGATTAGTCAGACTAAATAGAATTCTAGAATTTCTCTAGGGGTAAATTAATTATCAAGAGGTTGAACTGATGTCACCTGGACAAAGGTGAACCAACAGAAATCAACGAAATATGGAAAAAAATTTACAAAAATTTTTAAACTAAAAA
>JAQGBX010006392.1:0-12534 GCA_034698745.1 Megaphyllum sjaelandicum
CGACCTGGAGGGTCACCTAGCGGCAAAAACGTCCGAAACCTTAGGATTGCCGGGAATGCCAAGGGCGAACCCTGACAACTTGAAAAACGTGAAAAATTGTGCAAGTCAGTACTAGATAAACGTGGAGAATTTTGCAATTTTGTACTCAGAAACTGTTTAAAAAGTTTGCAAATGGGCCCTGAGCTAATTAGATAAAAGCATTATTTTTCGATTGTGACAACAGGACTACGTTAAATTCCCCTGACTTTTCCAGGTTTGGGGGTACCCTGATCTAAGCATCTAGACGTGGATTTCAACGCCTATAAATTTCAGCTGTTGCGGCAAAAAGCCAACCTCAAACATTAATTACAAATTTTTCTTTAAAACGTATCATTTTTACATGCATAAATTCATACGTTCGATTAAAGATCGCTGGATCCAACGCGATAGAATTGAGCGGCTTTCACTGTAGGGTCAAATGTAACGAACTAAACTGATTCGAATAAAGGCCAAACTAAAAAAAAATGTAAAATTGCGGAACATTACATAAGTCCTGAATAACTTAATTGGTCCTCAGAGTATTACTTGGATGGCATTGAGAGAAACAATAATCCAAGAATTTTTATTGTTGGACTGAGTGATCAGAAGTCAACTTTTTGAACATGTTTTCGTATTACGGGGATTGAAAACCTGAGCATAATGCAAGGTTTCTCCAGAAATTTCCTTTTCAACTTACCGGACCTTTACAGCTTTTTTGCAAATTTTCCCTCGGAAACTGTTAAAAATTTGGCAAATTTGACATCTCGGAAACTGTTGCAAATTTTGCAAATTTGTCTTCGGAAACTGTTGAAAATTTTTCAAATTTGTCTTCGGAAACTGTTGAAAATTTTTCAAATTTGTCCTCGGAAACTGTTAAAAATTTTTCAAATTTGTCCTCGGAAACTGTTAAAAATTTTGCAAATTTGTACCCTACTACATGTATTAGTAAATGAAGACCATGTGGTAGGGGGTGTATCCATCAACCTAATTTATTCGGAAGTTACCACCGCATTAGAGTGGACCCCCAACAACATTGCAAAATTAAATTTCGTTAGGAAGAGAGCTCCAGTGTCTACATCGCTTGCACATGGGCTGCATCGCTTGCACTGGAATGGTCATCTTAGGCCCTTACGGAAGCAACTTCCAGGAGAGGTGTTATGTTTTCAACCCAGTGTAACGGTGTTATGGGGAACCTAAACTCATTTTCCCCCATTACGCCTCTCAACCTTTCGGTACTCTTTTAAACGCCACCCTAAACGAATTGTTATTGGCGCGCGCTTAACATCACTTCCAAGAGATCGGTATACAGTGTATATATATATACAATTGTAAGAGCGCTTCTTACCTGTGTTAGTTGCTTCTGTCCAAAGCTTTTGTCTTGGCCTGACTTGTGTCTGGACTCCTGTAATGGAGCAAATAACAGGATTATTATGTATTAATACTCGCCTAGCGGCCTTAATTATTTAATCCCATGCTGCTGAAAACCAACCAAACTTCAAGGATCAATAAACAAGAGATGAAAAAATTACAACAATACAAGCTTGCTTGGAGATTAATTCTCCTCGCTTGGATCTTATCTACAACTAGCGGTAATACCCGGCCTTGAACGGGTAAAAATTGTTGTTTGATTTTCTAATCCCTTTTAAGCGATCAGGAGTTAGATTTAGCTGTCCCTTGTCGACAAAAGATGGCGCTATATGACCTGGATACATCCCGGATGGGGGACGGGAAACTTGTTTGACAGGTTTATGGCCCGGGACAAATTTAAAAAGATTTATGGCCTTGTTATTCCCCACGGAGTTAACGCTCTTGGGAGATGTGCCGTGAGTGGCCAATGATATGACGCGCAGGCCACCCAGTTACCCAGCCACGGAAAACCAAGATGGAGGCGTTTGCCTTTTATATATATAGATTTGTACTAGCTGTAACATTTGCATGACCAAAATTAATTGGCATAAACTTAACCAGTTGAGAATGTCTTCTGCTATCATTGGTGACTACAGATGATTGCCCTGTATCCAAGAGATTGCAATCAAAATTACTCTGCTCGGTGTCGACCGAACTATAGCGCACCGCATCGGATTACACGCTGATAAATCCGACTAAACGCTATAAATTCACTTCCGATTAATTCCCACTTTAGTTGAAATTTTTTGCAAAAGAATTTGCGAAGCATCCTTTTGCGAGCTGCGAATGCATAGTCTATTGATTTATGTAGGCACTGGCGTAATGCATTTTGTGCGCGCGCCTTTTTTCGCAACTATCTAATAAGATCACGGTATCGAGATAGTTGTGCGGATTGCGTAGATCTACACTCGGTGCCTTTCCAGTTGAGTGAACGCTAACAGAGAATCGAAAAGCCTACACGCGAAATTTGCTCGCACACCAGAAGATAGAACAATGGTACTCACGGAATACGTGTAGGGTTATAGCAACAACCACCTTCTGTCCAAATGAACATCTTGTGTTCTCGTTATAACGCCCATTACCAGCCGACTGAAGTACTTAGGGAAGACATATTTAAGTGCTAATGGTCAGAGCCCCCAAAAAAAAGATCTATCGGAGCCTTGAGATGAGCACGATATCTTTATATTTCTATAACCGTCCATTCCGTTTAATCTCTTAAGACACGGCGGTGTGTAGCATAAAGAAATCAGACAAACCAAAACAAGAGTGAAAGAGCTCAATGCTAATGCGGCAGTAATGCCTCTGGCGAAGAGATTTGTTCCAGGCATTTAGGATAGTTTATCTTGCATGGAATTACTTGCGGATGAAGTGGTAATTATTATATTCTGCACTTTTTGTTAGATTGCTAATGCATTCCTGAAATCCAATTTGATCTTTGTTTGCAAATCTCGTAAAAAGAATCTGTCAGTAATGCATGTCAGTTAACAATACAGTTTTCGGGAAAATGTTGTGTGTTGACTATAGAAGGCATTTGCACACTCTGCTTACATGTACTCTGCTGCATTGAACTTTCTCGATGCTCTGAACTGACTGAACACGTGATTGTTAAATGAAGCATATGCTCAATGTATTCTTCCTGTTATTTATGAGGTTGTTAGAGAAACTACATTCATGATCTTAGATCAGTTCCTTCATTTCTTCAATTTATCATTTCTACCATATATACCATTTCACATGCACCATATTCTATAGCTGTGCTAACTATAGCGTCTTCCTTCTAAAGAATCTCTCAGTCCATGGACGATGTAAATGTAAAGTTGCATGTTTTCCCGTAAACTAAATACTAGGCAGAATGTTGCTGCAGGGTTGCTTGCCATCGAATGTTCAATGGCAAAAGTTGGTGCAAATCAAATAATTATTGATAAAGATATCACGATAGATGCAAACGTTTCTAAAGCGTCTGATCTATGACGAGCAACGTATACCCTGATGTGCAATTCTTGTCCTCGATCCAGACGGACAGCGGGTCTAAATAGCAATCTGCTTGAGATTGGTATTCCTGCGTTTTCCCCGAGGACATCTACAATTTTGTGAAGTCTGACCTGGAAAGCCGGACAACATAGATAGATCCATTTGGTCAAACTAAGTCATTCTTATTGGCAAGATGATACCAGCCCTTGTAGCCAACGTTTGAAGCTCAAAAATGCTAGTCGCTCTTCTCAGTTTTCACGCCACCCAGGACGTCATAATGCACGTATTGTTGAACCAGAGAAAGATTTGGAAAACGAACAAGAACGAATGTTTTCTTATGGCCATTGCTCGTCCTTTTCGTGTCTCCGAGAGATGTTCACCAAAGAGCATGCCAACGAGTCGAAAGAAATTCCCGGATAAGACAACAAACGGATTGAAAATCGATTAAGACCTAAGTTTCCAGAGTTTATCTAAGGCATAATGGAGCTGATGGGTTTGATTACATTGTATTCAATAGCGTTTTGCTGCATGGCAACCGAATGAATGAAAAAAGCTAATGCAACAAATTTGGTATACTAGGTTTTGTTTTTTTTCTATCTGCTGAAGGGAAACCCCGGTAATGGCTATACAGTGCACCAGAAATATCTCTAGTCGTGGTTTTGTTTTTCTGTAGACGAACATGCAGCCACCCAAAGCAAATCAAGGCTCAGATCTAGTCTCTTAAAACTGAGTTGCTTTCTGTGCCAGCGCGAGATAACTGCAGTTCACTTGAAACATGGCATGGGAATCAATCCATTGCTGCTCAATTGAATTCTATTGAAAAGCCAGCGCGTGCGCGCTCTACGTCCATTTTTTGGTTAAACAGTATCCAATGACAGCAAAGGTTTGAAACCAAATAACCCCAGCCAGCTTGAGCAAATACCGTAAGACCTGGTTGAAGGAAACCAAGTGGTCCATCCTAGGTTTCACTCAGCCACAAGCACCCTAGAGTTCGTCCGCGCAGAAATGGATGTACATCTTTTTTTATGTCTACCCTGTCAGATACCCGAGACGACTTGTATGCTATTCAGCGATGTCTCGGGTATATTTAGTTATTTTTACGAACTTCTATGTCGCATATGTGCCTTTTACAAATTAAAGTTGGTGGACGGACTAAAAACATCACAATTTCACCACGTTATGCCGCGAAAATAGTGTGGTTTTTTAGAAAGTTTAAAATAAGATTTAGATCTGGATGCACAGGGTGGCCACAGGTCACGGAAGTCAGGGACAAGTCAGGAAAAAAGTGGTCGTGGAAGTCATGGAAATTTGTGACTGGTCAGGGAAATTTTTCAAAATAAAAGCAAAATGCTATCCCTGCACTCAGTCTGCTAGCAGCTCCATACCCAATCCTCTTCAGCTAGACTCGTAACAAAATCTAGTGTTTTGGCAAGCTTCTCATTGCAATTGTTATTTTACTTTTCATTCTGACAAAAAAATTGATATGCATTATCGAGTAAGTTATGGTCAGGGCATTTTGGATTTTAGTCAGGGAAAAGTCATGGAAATTGAAAAGGAAAATGTTGTGGCCACCCTGATGCAGATGGAGGTTCATTTTAATTTCGGTTGCTTTATGCTGAGATACTATTATCTGAAAACCAGAGTATATTTTTCTAACTTTTTTTTTTCGCTGACATTTTCTCGCTTTGCATTTGGGTTACAATTGGAGTATAATGACGTGATGAATTTGCTGAGAACCGATTTTTACATATACAGTATTTATGTTTGCGTGTTAAACTGGTAAATCAATTTCCTATCATTGGGCACTGTATATGGAGGCTTATTTGCAAAAGCAACTGTTCAATTAATGAGAATTATCTAAATGCTGCTCCACTTTCTTCGTAGATAAGCAGCAGGTATTTTTGAAACACGCCCAGCCTACCACACCTAGAATTTCCCGTTAACACATTGCACACATCGACATCCTCATTGTGCCTTTTTTTTGTCCGGATTCTGCAACTAATCCGAACAGCTGCAAATAATCAAACACCCATTTCACTATATGCTTGCATTGGCGACGTCTTTGCCTGCAAGCAGGTTTTAGCTATTGGTAACCGATGCATTGCCAAATCGCATTTCCTAGGTGTTTCCTGAACTCTTTCGCCATCATTTACATATTGGGAGCGTGTTATGATTTCCCACACGTGATCGTATATCAATACCAAAGTACGCTGTTCATTATTTGCACTTTTTTCGCATCGTCTTATCAGGTCTTTGAACGCTGCTTATACTTTCCATTTGGGAATAAAATCCAAGGCAGATGCCAGGCAGGTTTCGACATGAATGCATTGCATTTAGGAAGATTACCCCCAGTTCGTACCTTTTCAATCCAGCTTATCGCCGCTACAGGGCTTATTGTGGATTGAAATGATTCTAAATTGCATAACTGGCTTTGTAAGTTTCATTAGTATAGTCATTGATGTGTTAATTTGGACAACAATAATTCTCGATTCTTTTGTTTGAATTTTTTGCCTAGCTTTTCCGAAGAGTAACTGTCCATTTTAAGCTGTATACATGAATGAACCATTGATGACAACAATTTACAAACAAACTGATAGAAGCTGACAATGATTATTAACCACCTCAAGAATATAAAAGCAATGCATGGTGATTTCTCCATTTTGATTTGATGATGTCCTTTCGTCCGCGAGCTTTTCAGTTCATTCAGCAACCTTAAATTATAATGCAGTTTACTTCTTAATTACATGTATTATTGATTTCGTTATAAGCGGATACTGCCATATCCGAGACAACGCGTATAGGCTACAGTATATAGCCATCGATAAACGGATTGTCGAAATTCACCTACAGTATATGCCAACAATCAATTGTTGTGAGTTTCCTGTGTAATTAAGTTGCATTTCGTCGCATATTCGATTGGGACGCTTTGTGATTTGTGTTGTTCGAATAATCGGCGCTGCATTTCAAGTTAGATGTTAATCATAGATCGAGTGGAGTAATTAAAGAGTGATGAAGAGCTAACGGTGTCATTGTGCTGATTATCAATTCGAACCCAAGTTACGTACAGTACATGCATTGTGCATCAATGCTGATTTAAAGCTATCGAAGCGTGCATCAACATCAAGGAAGCAATTTCAACTCTTGAGTTGTTTTTTTGCAATGCAAGAAGGTCCCTGATAGTTGTTCGGACAATAAAGCTTACATTATTTCGTTCCCATGTTGCGCATATATAGTCTACCATGGCGCTCACGAACAAAATTGCTTTTTTTTAATGTCGGGCGTTTTATTTTACACCAAACAGGGCTGAAAAGCGGAAGTAAACTGTCCCGTTTCTTCCTAAGCTGCAGCTATAAATAGAGATTAGAAGAAAGTAAATAAACCTGCTTCCTTGCCTTTCCTACTTTCTTATACTAAACGCCATCGTAATGAGTATTCGTTAATTTTCAGGGTTTGGAGTAAATTATTATTACTTTCCCCATCTTGCCATAAAGTACACAGAGTTGAGGGAATTCATAAACTAAACTACAGCTGGCTTATAAACATGAAATTTTTACATTGTCAATAACACACGTATATAAAATATGCGTGGAGATTCTATTAAAATTACGCATGTAGCTTAAGATAACAGTTAAAAGCTTCTTATAGAACTTATAGGAATATTATATGGTATTGTTTTTAACGTGGAGCTGAAAGTGCAATAAGAGATACAGAGAACATAGTTTAAGAAGTAATAATACCGGTATTATACTCAGTAATATAATTCTGACAGGGATGTCGACTATAATAGAAGTGGCAAACATTTATCTGCAATTGTGCATATTATAGATGCAGTCTCATTCTTCACTTCATTGATGGTGCGCTTTTACGGTTATCCTGTTTTCCAAATTTCCCGATTTCCAAGAATCATTTCCTGTACATGAACATGTAATGCTATTGTAAAATCTAGCATGGGAACGCCTATCCAGTAATATTATTACAAAAGCCTATATGTTGCGTTTATACAGTACATTTATCGTAAACATTTTCTCTTTGTAAATCCTCTGTATTTTCTATGGATTTCTTTTGTTTTCAGTTTAACTATGTCGTTGCACCATTTGGAGGGTAATACTGTTGGGCTACGTAATTGATAAATCATATATTACGCATATCGCGTTGTTATGCAAACCAGTGTTTCAGGAATATTTTTCGAAATTTATGCCGGGATTAAAGTGCACGTATAGTCGTTTGACTTCTCAGGCATTGTTATCAATTTGACAAAACGCCCGCGAGTCGTCTCTGTAGTGCGGTTTTAGTGATGTCTCGAGATCGTTTTTGTATCATTCCATTGTGCAGGGCCCTAAACAGATTCTAGAGAAATAACACCATTGTTGCGTTTGTTATCATAAGTCCATAAATTAGAATGAAGAAGTACTGAATAGGTCGGCCCACAGTACGCTTGACAAGATATTATTGTATTAGTGTATTTGAAGTTACATGTACTATGCCCACCATGTGTGCAATGTACCGTTATCGAGACAAGAACCTGCTTATTTGGGTTCGTATTTTATTGCCATTGAAACCGTACAGGTGATTTGAAATGTTGGCTGCCATCCTTCATAACAGACACCAGTTCGAGTAGAGCATTTTGTACCGAATCTGTTCTTTATAGATCAACACTTTATCATGCTGACATTCTGGAAGATTTCCAATCTGCAGCAAAGGCAGTCGCCTGAGGCAGTAATAACACCTATTGACAAATGGAATGTTCAGAATGCATAAATTAACACAAAAGGGGAGTAAAATACTCATAAACACAAAATGTGATTATTTTTAAGTGTCATAAACAGATGGCTGCGCCAATGTGCGTACCAATTCACCCCACTCTGGATACGAGTTGCAAGAAATAGTGAACTGCATGGAAACGCCATTGGGAACAGCATCTGGAATTAATCTTTAACGGACAGGATGTGAGTCAGGGTGAACCATGGAGTTTGATAGATCAAGTATCTTTGGAGGTGAAGAGTTGAGGTGATTGAACGAAAGATCCAGGTTGCAAACTTTAAATTCTTAAATGTACGGTTTTAAAATAATCATACATGAACTTCTATTCAAGTTTGTGATTGAAAGAAAATTGCTTATTAACCGGCAATGTTGGCCTCAATATGATATCATATTTTGCATACTTCTTTAAGTAGCTAAGGATAGAACTCCATACCTAAATAATCGCTGCCTGCATTTGAAACACATATGCGACCGGTTACTTCATTCACCCGATATGGGAGATTTTAATAAAGGAAGTTGTGCAATTTCGCCGTGTTGCACTGAGAATTTGACAAACGTGCTGTTAACTTTTTATTTTAAAAATCTTAGACAGTGATTTACTGACGAATGTTCATCTAATTCACCATAGCAGATATCTTCATCGATTGAATTTAAGGAAACATGATCATTCTCATATTAAAATTATGTTGGACATACTTCTGACAAAGGTGTGACAAAGTAGAAGGCGGAAATGCGTTACTTGTGAACTAAACATTACTTTTATTTTTAATCAGCCTGCAGCAGTGTCGATTATGATACAAGTAAAATGTCGAGAATTGTTTACTCCATAATGGATAGATGATTGAGATACCAGAATACCTATAGACAAGTTTTTTTACACAACATATGTAAAGACAACTTATTTAAACCCGGGCATGGCGTTTATTGTGTGAGTAGGTCCAGAAAAGTGTTCTTCATTACCATCGCAGATTAAGTCGAAAAACATGTTTTACAGTGGATTCCATTTCAGGTGTAGCAATGAAGGACTTTTAACGATTTCTGTTTTGAGCTTCATTCTCGGTTTCACTCAACAAAAACAGGAATTTCTGCAAAGGACGTACCTTAGGCGTTTGTATTTTCCCCCGCATGTTTTACTATTTCCATTGAGAGTGCAGCTACGTTTGGTATACGTTTAGGTAGGCAGATAATAAATTTGTAAGATTAAAAGGAGTGGTGTGGGTCAGATCCCAGCCCTCGAGTAGCCATTTATGGTCAGTCTCTGTGGGCGAATGTGGGTGACGGCAAGAGAGCTGGCCTAAGTAAAGGTGCAGCTAGTAGACAATTCTTCCATCCTCTCGTTGCATTTTAATTATTGGCATTATATTGAAGATATACGCTGAGCATATGCATGAGGGAAGAAGAATCCCATCTGTTACTCTTTAGATCAACATTAATTCCAAATTAACGCAAAACCAGTATTTCTTTTTGTTGGCGAGCGATTTTTCTGAAACGTGAATTTATTCAAAATCGCTTTTTTCATAATTTGAATTTGGAGTTGCGCAGCGCCATACTCACTCACTTCCACGTCGTTTGGTTTTTTTTATTAAATGCCAATGATTTATGGATGACCTTATTACAAAAGTAACGAATGTTGTCGACTGGCAGTGAAGGGGTCATAAATGCCTAGCCCAACTACTAAATAAAACATCTATTTGTAGCTCGAGCAGCGCAAACGTGCCTATTTTAAATTGTTCCTCTTTCGCTGAAAGAAATGGATACGCAGAATGTTCCATAAACAAAAAATGGCCCAGAAGAAAGTTTTCAGAAAATATACAATATTAGAAGAAAAAACACCTGAAATCTACTCCTATCGGGATTGGCCCGTATGGAGAGTGAATAAACGTTTGTTTACAGTTCTTAAAAATAGATGGCATTGGCTTAAAGAACGCACAAGACCACCCCAGTGTACAATGTGATTTGTCTTCAAAAGTTGTCTGACATTAAGAAAAAAATGCAACCGCTCTCAATTATCGAAAACACGTTCTTCTTGTTGGCAACCTCTGAAACATTTCATTCTCTAATTTTCTGCCGTTTGTAAACCAAGTAATCAATGGGATGCAAAAGTGATTACGTTGTCCTTCCAAGGTTAATTTTCACCTCAACGCGCAATTGTCTATAAAATCATTGACCATTTGCGACTGTGCGTGAAGTTGTATTCAAAGGATGACGACAACACACCCTATAAGAATTTTAACAAATGAAAAACTGGCGGCGAGCCTTATAAAGCACGCACACGCTAGACGGTTTTACATGACACGCAATCGTTTATGATGTATAGCGCTGGTATCCTAGTTTATACGTGAAGTTAGTTTATACTGCCTATGGGTGCGAGCACAAAGAATGCTTATTGCCGACGCTTACCACTCGGCGAAAACTATAGCGCCAGCAAGCGTGATAAGAATGCGGCATGCTTTTTAAATGAGTGCGCACGCAAAAAGATTGGCCGAGCCAGGCTGAGCTTTCAAGAATGTTTGTAACATTCATTTTTGGCAATCCGAAAGCAGATTTTTAAGAGTTTGTCAGAGTGGCACACAGATCACTACTGGTCTAAAGTGTAGCCATGCACATATACGCGATCGTATGCCGCCTATGTTTCACCTAGCACAACGCATGCAGTGGCGCCACCAAGCACTTTGATATCAGCGTTCATTGTGCGCCCCAAAGCTGGAAACAAGAAGCTGAAGCGCCACCAAGCACATTGATCATCACGCTGATATCAGCGTTCATTGTGTGACCCAAAGCTGAAAACAAGCACGAAAAAAGATGAAAGAAGCATTTTCTGTGCTCGCACCCTATCTCCAGAACGAACTAAGGGCTGGTATGTTCCCTTGTATTTCAAATCAGAATGGCGGAATCGCTTCTAAAAGACGGTTGTTGACAACTCTTTTCATGATTTGTATACGAAGTTAGTTGATAATATACTTATTCCTATAGTGAATTAGGAACTAAATACGTATACGAAAACTATAAAAATAAACGATTTTTTTTGTTGATAAGTAAGCGCCAAGAAATGTTTGACATGGTCTTAGGCGTTATTCCGTAAAACGTTGGTTTTCTGCTGAAACCGGAAAAGTGAAATCGCAAAGTGTATTTTTGAATTTACTGCGATGAAATTATCAGCGGTATATTCCTCGTGGGACGAATAAATATCCCCAGCTTTATTTACTGAACCAGTTATTTTCCGAAATATAATTCACAGCAAAATCGCATGCACTCTCCCATGAGTTTTCTTAAAAATGTTCCTGGGTTTGGAAGTTGTGCTGATGTGTTCCTACGCACGTTAGTATTGCACTTGTCGAGTATATGACATGCTCGATGCTGAGAAAAAAGTATGACTGGCTAATCTATTTATGGAACATGTAACTTCGCAATGGCTGCAGTCCTTTCCGAAGATAACTTTGTCGGTCTTAAATTAGGAGTATGCATGTAAGCGATCATTTTGTCTAAACACCGTGTTCGGAAAACAAGATACTGTTTGTAAATTAGCTGCATCTTAGTGACTTAGTGCTTCTATGCTCACCTGATGTGTAAGGGAGGTGACAAAGACGTTTTCAAGAACAGCCATCCGGTGACTTAGTAATATTTGCATTCCAATTTTTATGCATCTGTATCACGGTGTGTGAACTGCTCGTAAAGCAAATGGAATGCATTCTTAAAATGTACGGTTTTGTTTCGTACAGTAGCTGCAAGCACTGCAAGTATAATTACACTAGCTCATTTAAACATTTATTAAAGATGGACTCTTCTCTTCCGATTTTGTGTATTATAATACAGTGAAATACCATTCCATCGCTTTGTTGCAATTTGGAAACTCTCATTTGATATGTGTAATTATTTTAATAATGGAAAGTCATTTGATATGCATGATTATTTTAATAATTTACATATGCAAACGTGGAATTTTCTCAGATTTAATTGTGGTAATTAACCTTATCTTTCGCAATGTTTGGAAGGGGAAAAATCGAACTTTCCAAGCCATATTTTCTCAAGTGGTTAGATCACAGTACATTGTATTCAATGTACTGTACTATTCCTCCTGTCCGTTTTCGCAGCGCCAACTGTACGACTAGCGACAGCTAAGGGCGAAAATACGGATTAAGCCACGCCTATATATCCCTATAGGCACCACAGTATACTGTGAAGGCACTTGCCTAGCTCGTAGCAGGGCTCCCACATTTCTGGGAAACCTGGTAAACCTGGGATTGTCAGGGGATTTTTTTTAGTCAGGGGAAACCTGGGATTGTCAGGGGATTTTAGGAAATTGTGTGAAAAGTCAGGGGATTTTTTACCCAGCCAGGCCTTTCACTTTAAACACAGGAAATCTTAGACACCCAAAAA
>JAQGBX010006393.1:0-12533 GCA_034698745.1 Megaphyllum sjaelandicum
TTCAATTTCGTTGAAAAAATGGTGTTAGGTAAAAGTTAATACTATCAATGGATAGAGCACCCATGACAACCTCTCTAACGACACAGGCAGATTTTTCACATCTCTAACAGTTAAGAAAAAAATTGAGTGGTGATGGACTTATGACTCACCCTGTATATTATTACTAGTGATCTTTATATATTATAAATTATAATTGTTTACTATAATAAAACCTTAATACATGTCAATATTGTGCTTGTTTCGGCATTTTAATTACGTTAAATTATGGTCCTCCAAGAAATTTAATTTTTAACTTCCCTGGCTTATCAAGTTTTGACATTTTAAAAAATTATTAAGATAATTTCAAGAATTAAGTTAATATAGGTTTCTTTATTAATTTTCACGAAAAAATTAAGAAAATTTGATAACTTCGTTTTGGAATATTTTGAAAGTTTTGCAAATTAGTACTCGGAAAACGTAGAAAAGTTTGCAAATTTGTACTAGGAAAACGTGAAAAATGTTGCAAATTTGTACTCTGAAAACATAGACAATTTGGCTCTATTGTTTTGTTATGTCCAAAGTCATTAATCAATGGTCTTTCTATTGGCTTTTATGATCTATTCAAAGTAGAGCAAGAGCTTGTCAGTAGAAATCAACAGAAATTTAATTGTTTCAATTATTTTACATTGGCCAAATGATTTGGTCAAATGGTTTTTATTGGCTTCTATTATCCAGTCAATAGAAATCAATAGAACTTCAATGGTTTCAATTGTTTTGTATTGGCTGAATGTATTGGTCAAATGGTTTCTATTGGCTTCAATTATCCAGTCAATAGAAATCAATAGACCTTCAATGGTTTCAATTGTTTTGTATTGGCCAAATGCATTGGTCAAATGGTTTCTATTGGCTTCTATTATTTAGTCAATAGAAATCAATAGAACTTCAATGGTTTCAATTGTTTTGTATTGGCAAATGTATTGGTCAAGGATCCTTCTATTGGTTTCTATGGTCCAGTCAATACAAATGCAGTATTCGCCAATAAATATCAATACAAAACATTTAAAACCAATACAAACCAATAAGATCAATAGAAAAAATCTATTGGTTTCTATTGTTTTTTTTTACCAGGGAACTGCTTCAGAAAGCACAACGCATGGTGGTCTGTAATAATCGTAAATTTTATTCCCTGCAAGTAGTGCCTAAATTTCTCAGTGGCACATACAATAGCCAGGGCCTCCAACTCCATCACAGTGCAGTTCTTTTACGCTGCCGTCAAAGATCGACTAGCGTAGGCCAACACTTTCTGCATCTTTCCTTCACCTTAATGTAATACTGCTTCCAGGCCCACTCCTAAAGCATCTGTAGACAGAGACAGAGGTTGAGTTTAATCGTGCATTGTCAGAATTGGCGCCGAGCTTAATACTCTTTTCAACTCTTCGAATGCCACTTGGCATTTCTCCGACCATGTAAAGGGCACGGCATTACTTGTCAACTCCGAGGGATGCTGCTATCATCGAAAATCCTTTGACAAACCGCCGGTAATAACCTGCGAGGCCTAGAAAACTCCTCACACCAGTACGATCCTTCGGTGTGGGAAACTCTTGGACTGCCCTAACTTTTTCTTAGTCTACTGAAACACCTTCAGCACTAACCACATGTATAAGGTAGTGTATTTGTGAGTATCCGAAAAAAACATTTCTTTGGCCTCAATCGCAGATTATGGGCCTTGAGCAACACAAGTACTTTTTCTAGGTTTTGCAAAAATCCTCCAAATGTCCTAGCAAAGATGATTATATTTCCCAAGTAGACAAGACATGATTCCCATTTCAGACCCAAAAGTAGTTGGTCTAATGACCTCTGCATCGATGCCGGAGCATTGCAAAAGCCGAATGGCATCCTTCATAACTCAAAGTGTCCTTCGGCACACGCAAAGGCAGTTTTCTCCCTATCTTCTTCAGCCATGGGGAGCTGCCGGTATACTGACATGAGGTCGAGTGTCGCAAACCAGGATGCACTGTGAAGAGAATCCAGTGCATTCAATCTCCAGTAATCAATGCAGAATCTGTACAAGCCATCCTTTTTCTGCACAATGACGACTGGCGAGGCATAAGGGCACTTGCTTGGCGTAATAATATTTCCGTCTAACATTTCTCTAACTTCTGCTTGGACCACCGATCGCATCGCTAGCGTTGTTCGCCTTGGAGGGAGATACACTAGTGGTTTACCTTGGGTATCTATCTTATGTGCTGGCAAACGTCCCAGCTGAAACTCTGAAACTGACAAAGCGAATACCGCTCGAAATCATCGTAATACATTCCAAAGTGCTTCTTGGTCCTTTTTATCCAAATCTGGGTTTATATTTAATGCGTCATGAAATTATGCCATCTATTTCGTGGTTCCAACTTCCTCCCAGGAGATTCCTTCCTCATTATCACCTTCCTGTCCAATAGGACAAATTTATCCGTCCAGCGGTGTAGCCACTGCCACCAGGCAACCTGCACGCAGAGTTACCGGCGTAGTCGTAAAATTTGCCACTTCTAAGGGACGACACCTTCATTCGGCAACAAATATCCCAAATCCGGGTCGGACTCCTGCGATCATCCTTGGTGGTGGTCCGATCATCATTTCTTCACCCAGCTGAAACTTTTTTGGTAATGTACATATCAGTTGTGTCTTCGCACACGGTGGTAATATAGTTGTTCTTGCCAGGGTCAGCGGTACTGTTGCCTATTTCATCATTGGCCGTATTTCCCTCTGATCTTCTCTAACCAATCTCGCCACATCCGGCAATTCGATCTATTCCGCGAGGAAATCTTTCTTCGCAACATCCCCAATCGGAAATGCTGTTGCCCTATCATCATCCAATGCGACCGCCCGTTGACCTTTATTTAGGACGAACCCTTTTTAATAGATGAAATCCAGACCCAGGATTGCAAACTGTCCAGGCAAATCAGCGATCAAGAACCTCTGTCAATTTGTCGTTCCCAACATGGTGACAGGTACATCCACCTGGCCTGCGATCTTCAGAATTCGTCCATGAGCATCAGCTATTGGGTTCACTCTGAGATCCAATGGAAGATAAGGGATTCCCAATTTCGAAAAGATATAATTCGACAATAATGTGTAATCCAATCCAGAGTCCAAAAGAGATAAACACGGAATCCCCGAAACTCGGATTCGAATATTTATCAATGTGTGGGCTGTTCCCAACAGACTCACAGGTCTTGGCCGTTCCTTGGCTATTGAAACAGAAGCTGTTCCACTTGCTTCAACTCTCCATGGACAATCACGCTTATAGTGTCCTTTTTCACGACATTCCAAGCAAGTTACCTCCGCTAATGGTCTTCTTGCCCATGGTTGACCAGCTGCCAAGGTTCCTCCACTTGTTCCTGCTGTTGGTCCTCCCAACTGCACCGGTAGTGTGTATGGTACTGGAGTTGGAGCTAACGATGGTACCAGCTCTGGTGCATCTTTTGCCGTTTTATTAGCAGATCTATAGACTTTATCAGCATCCTCCATATCGCCCAACCTGCCCCATAATTCCTGTAATGTCTTCGGATAAAATATGAGCCAGGAACCAACGTACGGGATACTGCAATCCTTTAATCAAAATCTGGAACTTCGTCGCATCTGGCATATCCGGATCCAGACGTCAGCACATCGCGTCCATATCAATCATATAAGCTCAGACCGATTCTTTCGCCTTCTGCTTATGATTCTGTATCTCTTCCCACAAGTGTGAGGCATGCTGTGTACTCTGGAACGCTATCCTTAGCTCCTTATGTAATCGATGCCAAGGTGCTTCCTGCAAAGCATAGGGTAAACCGCAAAACCATGAAAAGGCTGTTCCTTTCAGGTGTGTTCTCAAATGCAGGGCATATTCTGTCTCCGGAATCCCCTGTGCTATAACGGAACCTTTAAATTCGCCCAGGAACGTCTCCACATCCTTAAGGCCATCAAACACCAGCATACTATCAAATGGTCTCATAAATGGGGTATTCATGGCATATACATCGGGTGCCCAACACCGGTTCCTGGTAGACCCATTTCTGGTACATATGGCCTATGTGGCTGTGTTGGTGGCACATCCTGCTGCGGGGCCTCTCTCTTAACTTCAGGTTAAGGACTCTGTCCTCCTGGTTAATCCATACCATACTGTAGCGGTATTATAGGGCACGGGGCCACAAAAGGTTGCCAAAACATTGGCTGGGCCAGATACACCGGAATCCCAAATTCCTGTTTCACTGTCTCGGGTGTTTGCCAAAAAGGTGGTTGAAGTGGATATGGAGGAACAGGCTTGTCCTGTACTGGGTCTGAAGGGTTATCCTGAACTGGTTCTGGAGGTTGGTGCAACTGGCCAAATAACTCAGCCATCCCACAGCGAAAACGATCAGCTCCTTCTTCACCAATACTCTTCACCAAACACGGGTCCAAACCGGCCAATGCAGCCTGTAAATGCTTCACTGATGCTCTTATATCCCTCACCAGTTTAGGTGTCTCAGCAACCACCTCCTCTGTAGGTTGATTTACCTGTTGCACAGTTTCTTTTGTTGTACTAGGCTTTGGTGCCCGCTGCTCTAAGCGGGCTTCTGTCTTCGACCGAGTCCACGGTAGCGCATTTTCGTTTGTTCCAGCTAGAACAGTCTTTTTCAGGGGCGAACTCATGATGTCTCGGAGATAAAATGCACCTCCACCATGTGATGACCACTGAACTCCTAGTGGTGGCGGAAAGAGCGAAACGCAGTTCCAACTGAGTTGTATTAGCAATTTATTCAAACTCCAAGAGCTTTTAAGGTTACAGTCTCGGCCACAACTTGGGCCACACTCGCGAATTGGTAACAAACATAAAGTAGGGTGGCCAATTGCCGCAAGAAAAGCAAAGAACAGATAACTGCCCGCACAGGGCTTAATAATGCGTGTGGCGCAAACCCTCATCCGGGTCGACGCCCAAAAGTCTTCTTACAGTAAGAGCTCGGGAAAACGTCCTCCGATCGCGGTCACAACTGTTGGCCGACTGCCTCGATCATCAGAGTCGTTCTCTTCATGACATCTTGGCATGCTGACAAATAGACCCTGGTCTAAACAAGAACATGAGATGATGTATGGAATGCAACCTGCATTCCATACTCAGAACCGAGGAACTTCAGGAATGCATGCAGATAGTTTTAGGCTTAAGGACCACCGGTCCTGACACCCTTATGGCTGGCAAATGTTGGCTGGGGTGCAAACTGAGAACTCCTTATATACATTTTAGGCCAAGGTAAAGCCTATTTTTCTTTCCCTTAATAAGAGGGTGAACAGTTTCTGTCCAACTTAATGGCTTTTCTCCCTACCGATTTCCTGCCTTAGGTGCAGAAATCCTGCGGGTATGCGAAATCCATGGAAGAAGACCTTGTACATAAAAGCTAAAAGGTGGGTTAAATTTAGGGGCACAGTTGTACCTTAGTTAGGTCTTAACCCTATGTTGATAGGAGCAGAATTGCAAATTCTGCAGCAATTTTAATCCCATCGACTTGGAATCCACGGAATCCAAAGAAGGAGTCCGTAAATCACATAGATCTTTGGTTAACATGTTTGACCTATTAATGCGTGTCTTCTATTAAAACAACCGCACCCAAAATTTGTTAGGGCCAGCCTGTTATGGCCCTCAAGATTTCGCGGATTTCGCGGATTATGCAGACCTTTGAGGTCTGCATAATCCGCGAGCCTTGGGTTAAATCTTAATGGCAACCATCCCATTGGATGTGCTATACCTAACTATGTATAGTTTGGAACAAACCCTATGAAGATAGACCAATTATAGCTAAAGTTAGGGCCGAATCAATCCACATGGGTTTTGGACCTTGGCTGCCATGTTATTCCTATGGCAGCCTGAATCGTTAAAATCGTAACTTATGAAGCTTATAGCTTCAAGGCTCTAACGTGTAGGGCCCTAAAAATCGGCATGCAGACAGTGCTTATACTGGACAGTCCAACTTTAAACTTTCAGGCCCTAACCCCAAACGGAACCCGGAGTTGAAGGGCCTTAAACTTTGATATTTTTTAAGTGCACATTTTGTTTGGTACTGTTGCCATAGCAACGGTCCCCTTTTGACCAGATGGCCAACTTGGAATTTGGATGTTGGCCAAAGAGACTTTTTAGGCCTCGTTTGGCTAACTTTAAGCTCTTCTTAACTCTCCATGTATTTCCTATGGAGAGAAAATGCATAGAGAATGCAATACCCTTGAATTATCAGGAATATCACACATAATATAAACAAACGACCTGTTACCTAGCACCTCTTAATCAACACATCTAAATCATTATTAGGGACATTTAGTAGATTGTTAATTCTAAATACCATTACTGGACTGCGCTTATGTGCATGTAATGTTTTACACTTAGGGTATTCATAAAAGTTGCGAGCAAGCCTGCAGTTGGAGCAGCAACATAGTGTTTTGCACTGGTCTGCTGACCTAGAAATGCATGTGCATCTAGGTCAGACAATCAAGTGCTCTTATTTGCTGACCGAAAATGGGGCCAGCATGGGAAAGTGCCAGCCAAAACCAGTTAGCAGTTGGATTTGGGGCTGCAATTCAGCAAGGGCACTTTTAGGCAAGAGGCTGACCTCTTCATTTTCCACATAGTTAGCTGTTTAATAAATGCGCAGGTCATTAAGGTCAAGAAATTTTGCCTTTGCAACTCTTTTTCGTGGAGTAGCAACTCGTTAATTTTAAAATGCGCATGCACGACAGGGGCGGACCTAAGTCTGTAGGTAGGTAACGGCAGCAAACTGCAGGCGTGGCTGCAACTTTTTGAATACCCCTATTGTATAGCAGTTTATCGTATCATAGTTCCATTAAGCAGAGCGTTACAAGCGTTAGGAAACATTCACAAAGTATGCCCTATGTATGTGGACTCTAATTTTAGGTAAGTAGGGCATCCATAAATGACAAAACGCATTTACGGACTTAGGGTTATGCTAAATTTGTGACAATAGAAATTGAGATAGACTGCTTGTGTAATATTACGTTTTTATGCCAGCTAATGATAAATCTGTCTACTTTTCAAACAAGGTTTATCCAGTGTTCCGTGTAAAGTTATTTTAAATTACTTTAAAAAGGGTTCAAATTTAATACTCAAAAGGTAAACTTTTTATTTTCATTTTTCATTGCATTACATTTATTAAAATTATAACTGGACACAATGTTCATGGACTGATGCAGGGTACCACAGACCTCAAAAACATGAAAAAGTCATGAAAGACTAGTTATTTTGAAAAAGTCTGGAAAATTTAACGTACATATAAGAAGAATATGGTGTCTGTATGGTGTAGTTAAACTTTGCCCCCTACGCTATGTTTTTGACCCATATCTTATCTTTGATTTTGCCATCTTTTCGTCAGCTCAGCTCCTTCTTGGTGACGCCCTTATGCCTTAATGCATACGCCAATCTTTTGGCATTTTTTGACTTCAATTGTTCAATATACTTGTATTATATTATTTATACTGTATATACATGTAGATTGAAAATGGAAATTAGTAAGGTACGTTATCAGACAAGAAATTCCAGAAAAAAGTCGCCATGTATCTCTGTTCCGTAATCAACCCTTTGGTAACATGATATTGCCCTACACAGTTACAAAAATTCCGTAAATTCTGCACGAAAATTCCTGTAAATAATTTTGGCGTCTTGGGCAACAGAATCAAGGGAGAGTCTCAGAAGTTATAATAACTCTTTAATTTAATTACATACAAGGAATTAAAACTGATTACAAACGATAAAGAAAATAATAGAAAATGAATTAAACTGAGGTCTAATGGTCGAACGTTGCGAAGATGTTAGAACAAGGGCTAGCGCGTGCTGAGCCACACGTTCCAAAGGTCAAAGACACACGTCGTGTCTAGGCTAAGGTCGAGACAAGAAGGCCAAGAAAGGTTAGGGGTCGACCTTTATACCCTAGCCTAAAGGTCACTCATGTGACCCACATGACCCATGGCGCTCTAGGCCGCGGCTGTGGGCCGACCACCATGTCTGTCAGATGTCGTCACGTGGTCGCCACAATACTCCCCCACCAGTGACAACTTTACAGTAATGTCAATTTACCATAACGTGGCGACCGCTGTCAAGTTGCATGCGATGCAATGTCCGTTTGCACCGGCGTTGTGTCGTGCGGTGAGTCGCCATGCAGTAGAGTCGTTGCCGGTGGAACTGGTCACGGTTGATGTGCGTTAGCCGCATCGTTTTTGGCGTCGATCCCTCGAAAGAGCGGCTTGAGCCGGTCCGGCCGTGCCGATGGTCGTCGGCTTGCCCTGTACTAGCAGGGTGAAAGTTCTCCCCTGCCGTGCTAGAACCTCAAATGACTTGCCGTAAGGTTGCTGCAGCGGGTGACGGATGGTGTTATGCTGTACAAACACGTGTGTCACTGTCGCCAGCTCCGCGGGGATAAAGATGGGTACGTGCTTGTGTGCTGTTTATGGAGTCAGCCGCAGAAGCTCTATGTGCTCCCGAAGTTGGCCGGCAAAGTTGACTGGGTCGACCGCGACTGTTCCTGGATTAAAAATCTCTCCCAGGAGTCGCAGAGTATTACCATATACCATCTCCACGATGGCGACTCGCAGGTTCTCCTTGACTGCCGCCAGATGCCAAGCAGAATAATGGGGAGAACGTTGACCCACTACTCTGTCACGTGGCACTTGATGGCTGCCTTGAGCTAGTGGTAAAACCGCTCTACTATACCGCACAAATCAGCCGGTAATGAGTTTCTTCATGGTTTGGGTGCCAAGGTGGGACAATCTGTACAGATTGTGAAACACCTGGGCGCGGAACGAGCATGGGGTGAATGGTCGATTCACCTGCATCAAGACGTCGCAGTACAGAAGTCGACTGCTTCTGGACAGCGGCAGTGGGCGGATGTCCAGCGACGTGAATGCTGGATTCTGCAAGAAGGCCTGGAGCTCCTCGTCAGTCTCCTAAGCCTCCGCCATGCGTGCAAAGTCGATGGGATCTGGTCGGATGATGGCAGCGAGGCGCGATAGGGCATCCGCGACCACGTTTCTCTCGCCCTGGACATGCCTGATGTCAGTCGTGAACTGAGTCAGGTAGTCCATATGCTGCAGTTGACGCAGCAAAAACCGGTCCGACAGCTGGGAAAATGCGAACGTCAGCGGTTTATGGTCCGTGTAGAGCGTGAACGCGCGGCCCTTCACCATATGCCGGAAATGTTTGACGGCTGCGTAAGCTCTTAGCAACTTGCGATCGTACGTGTTGTAGTTGTGTTTGTGGATGACAGCTTCCAGGAAAGTTATTCAAGTGCTTGCCAAATGCCGACATTGCACTGTTGGAACACCGTGCCTATGGCCAGTTCGGACGCGTCGACCATGAGAGCAAGGTGGCTACTTGAAGACGGGTGCGCTAGCATGGCCGTGTTGGCCAGGTCCTGCTTGCAGATGGTGAAAGCCGCTCTGGCCTCCGGTGTCCACGCCATCCGCTGGCGGTAGTTCTTCTTGCTGTCCTTCAGGTACTCTTGAAGGACAGCCTGGTTTTCCGCCGCTTGCGGAATGAAACGGCTGTAGAAGTTAAGCATGGCTCGGAAACGGCACAAGTCCTTAACTTTTGTGGGTGCATGGAATTCTGCGATCGCTGTCACTTTCTCCGGCAGCGAGCGCACGCCTGCATAATAAAAGACTTTGTGCCCGAGGAACGAGAGTGCCTTCTGCCCAAACATGACCTTGGATGGGTTGATGATGACGCCAAACTAACGGAATAGGTCTAGAATGGCGCGCAGGTGCACCAGGTGCTCTGCATTGTCTGCAGACCTGATGAGGACGTCATCGAAGTAGGGACTGCAGCAATCCAGCCCCCGCAAGACCTCGTGGATGAAGCGCTGAAATGTCTGCGCAATGTTGCAGAGGCCAAACATCATCACCGGGAACTCAAATAACCCAAACGACATGATGATGGCGGTCTTCTGGACGTCCTCCGGATGTACGGAGATTTGATGGTATGCTTTCTTGAGGTCCAACGAGGAGAAAATGCGGGCTCCCCGCAGGTGCTGCGTGCAGTCTTGTATGTGGGGAACTGGATAACTGTCCGGCATTGTGAATGCGTTTAGGGGGTGATAGTCCCCACAAGGTCTCTAGTCCCCGGAGTTCTTTGGCACCATAGGCATTGGGCTGACCCACTAAATCTTCGATGGTCGGGGGATCCCCTATGCAAACACGAACTTAAAATCCTGCTTGGCCCCTCGGAGATGGTCCGGATGAAGGCGTCGTGCCTTGGCGAAAGCCTAGGGAGCTGTTGTTGGGATTTGATGGTGCAGACCGTGTTTTGGAGGACCAAGTTGTATGTCCGCACGCACCAGGTCTGGATATTCCGCCAGCAGCTAGTGGTATTTTGACCCAAGAAACAAAAGTCCGGTGGCCCAACGCCAGCCTTCCGCCCATTCGACGTCAGGGGGACGTCAGAAATCATCATCCCCCCGACGTCGAAATGTCGCGCGGGCAGACGTTTCTACGCTAATGCAGCCCGACGTCACCCCGCCCCCACGGCCTGACGTCGGCCCGCCCGTTCGGCTCGATGTTGAGTGGACGTCCAAAATCATCGTCCCCTCGACGTCGAAATGTCGGGTGGCCTGACGTCAGCCCGCCCCTACAGCCCTACGTTGGCCCGCCCCTCTGAAATAGGCCTATTAATATGAATAATCCTATAATTAATTAAATTAAAAAAAACTTTTCTTAATTATTGGTTTATTATTTTAATCAAATTTCCGACAGCATACATAGGCTGCAATACATGGAAAATTGAATAGAAATTAATTTGTTAATACATATTTTCTTTGAACTTACCCTGGTTTCGATCCGGCAACCTAGGGTTTATGGAGACATCACGCTATCCACTGAGCTATCTAGACTTGAATGTTGAACGTGTGTTAAGATGGTGGATGTGTTTTTAATGCGTGAACATTTTGAAAATTTAAAATTCACATTTGCACGTTGGGGAAAATGTGTTCGTTTTTTGGGCGGCAAGCCACCGGCGGCCCGGCTTCGGTAAAGCGTCGGACGCCGACCGTCGTTTTTTTGACGGCAAGCCACCGGCGGCCCGACAGCGGTGAAGCATCAGACGCCAAACGTCGTTTTTTTTAGCGGCAAGCCACCGGCGGCCCGGCGGCGGTGAAGCGTCGGACACAGACCATCGTTTTTTTGGGCAGCAAGCCACCGGAGGCCCGGCGGTGGTAAGCGTCGGACGTTTTTTGGGAGGCAATCCACCGGCGGCCCAGCGGCGTTAAAGCGTCGGACGCCGATCAGCGTTATTTAAGCGGCAAGCCACCAGCAGCCCGGCGTCGGGAAAACCATTGGTTGGCATCCGACGCTTTACCGCCGTCAGGCCGCCGTTGACTTGCTGCTTAAAAAACGTCAGATAACATCCGACTCTTTACCGACGTCATGCTGCCGGTGGCTTGCCGCCTTACGACGCTGTACCGCCCATGCCGTCAAAAAACCGACGTCGTGCCGACGTTTAGTGTTTCATGGGGAGTCGCCACGTGTCGTGGGCACTCACGCAGACCTGGTTCGCAATGTCCGCAAGCTTGTCAGGTGGTTCATAGGAGGCGGCATGTATTCCGCGGGCATGTATGGGTAGCCACTGCATTTATAGGTCCTGCAGCAGCTCGTAGCTCACCTTCCAATGAAACACACGATGTCAGCCCGACGTTGGTTTTTGATCGGCATGGGCGGTACAGCATCATAAAGCGGCAAGCCACCGGCAGCCCGACGTCGGTAAAGTGTCAAATGCCGACCAACGTTTTTTAAGCGGCAAGCAACCGGCGGCCCAACAGCGATAAAGCGTCGGATGCTAACCGACGGTTTTTCCGTCTCCAGGCCGCCGGTGGCTTGCCGCCCTAAAAATGACGGTCGGCGTCCGACGCTTTACCGCCGCCGGGCCGCGGGTGGCTTGCCGCCCAAAAAACGACGGTCGGCGTCCGACGCTTTACCACCGCCGGGTCACTGGTGGCTTACTGCCCGAAAAACGCCAGTCGGCGTCCGACGTTTTACGGCTGCCGGGCCGTCGGTGGCTTGCCCCCGGAAAACGCCGGTTGGCGTCCGACGCTTTACCGTTGGTGGCTTGCCACCCGAAAAACGCCGGTCGGCGTCCGATGCTTTACTGCCGCCGGGCCGCTGGTGGCTTGCCGCCCAAAAACGCTAGTTGGCGTCCGACGCTTTACCGCCGCCGGGCTGCCTGTGGCTTGCCGCCCAAAAACGCCGGTCGGCGTCCGACGCTTTACCGCCGTCGGGCCGCCAGTGGCTTGCTGCTAAAAAAACGTCGGTCGGAATCCGAAGTTCTTCCGACGTCGGGCCGCTGAATTCATATATTAATAATAAGTACACGGTATTACGTACAAGCTATTTATAGGTTTTATTAAAGTTTAGTTAAAATCATGTAAACATTTACCCTTTATTTCCCCTCCTCCTCTCGTACGTGAAGATTCATTTCCTGCATGTTTTATCGGGAAATTCGCCTCGTCTAAAGTGTCAAGAATAGTCAGGGAAAAGTCAGGAATGAATAAATTATTTCG
>JAQGBX010006394.1:0-12533 GCA_034698745.1 Megaphyllum sjaelandicum
TTTTAACATCTACACCATTTATTTTTTCCGAAAACTGCAATTTTCATACTGTTCACATACTTTTTTTGTCAACTGTAAGTCATTTGACCATTTGTAAAAGTTAAAAATAATTTTCTTTCACCAGGGTAATATATTTGAACATTGATTGGTTGATAATAAGCAGTAGTTTTTTGCGGTTTTTATATAAAAATAGGACTCCAGGAAGTTTTTCTTCTATGCGCTTATTTTTTATCTGACCTTAATAAATTCATATCTAATGAATATTTTAAAAAAATAATTTGTCCCTCAGTTTATGCTAGGGTTTCAAATTTTTTTTTGTGTGGCCCTCGTTACTTGCAAGGGTTTCAGTGTTTATATTTGGTTCTCAGTGTATGTTGGACATTCAAGACTACCCATGACAGCCTTTTTATCATGCTAACATCACCAGTTTCAATAGCTGATATTGCATACTTTGTCACGTAAATAGCTCTAAATGACGTCTCGATATTATTGATTCCTGAATGGGACTGCTATACTGTTACGTCATGCTCAATGCTCAGGATGATGCAAAAGTTTATTTTTGTCTCAAAAGACAGCACAACTTTAACGTCCATTTTAGTAAATGCTAATGAAGATGGGGAGGGGAGACTTCTGTGACGTAACAAATGTTCGACTTTCGAAATTTTCTTATTCGCTAGCTATCATTGCTCATTAAACTAACATAGTTTATCTGTGATTAATTAACATTTCAATGAGCAAATTGATGGCAGTGCTTCTAATTGGCTGTCCCAGTGTCCAAACATGACTGTTCAGAAAGCAACCCATTCATAAGACTTGAGAAAAAACTTCATTAATTAATTTTTTTTGCGATCAATCTTCAATCGTTTGATCTTGATTTTGCCTTGTCAATCGCTGTCTTAAGTCTTTTTTGTTTGTTTGTCACTAGAAAGCCTAATCTGTGTGGCAAAAAGAAGGTTAAAGTGCAGTCGTTTTTTCCCGTACTCTCCATATATCAATATGATGACATAGATGCAGGGTTTAGTTTGCCATTGGCAGCGGTGTAGTTCAGTCATCCACACGCTCTACCTACAGATTTTTCTCTTCTAATCTCATCCAAATTCTTGTACCACTTCATCAACTGAATATGGCTGTTGGAAAAGCATTAAAGGTAATGTTTTAATCAATTTTAAAGTTTTTTAATATCGCATTAGTGATACCTTTAAAAATTATGATGGGTTTTTCAAGAAGCTGATAAAGTAAAATGTTAAGAAATGTCGTTATTTTATTTAAAAATATATTAGATCATGATATTATCTTATGTTTATATGTTAGTTTAAATATGTAATAGTCTCTCGATTATTTGGAGAGGTTGAGAAATTTAAGGTTCCCGGAATTAAGGGTAATCTGCGAAATATTAGAGAACACATGAAATTAAGAAAATTGTTAATTTCAACGTGCATACATTACATTATTCTCGGGATACATGTACCTAGTTCAAACGAATTTATTACACTTTAAAATGTGTGCAATGTTGTTTATTCTATTTTTTTTTTTTTAAAAATGCTACATTTTTTAATTTTGTCATTTGCTTGGAAAAATTCTCCTTTTCGGGAACACCTTTTGAAAAATTCTTTTACAACATGCGTCGTGCACAATGTTGATAGCTATTATCCAAACCCATTTTTATTAGATAATATTAATATATAGTTTTGCAAACGAGAATCTGGTTAAAATCCAGTGCAGTTTTACGACGCTTACAAGATCATATACTTTTTATATATGTAAATTTTGAGTATGCGGTATAAGCTACACAAAGTGCTCAAATGCTTTTTATAAAATTTCATGGGATTGTTTTAGCTCGATTTCACTGTACAAAATATGCAGTATTTTACAATAATTCAACTTAATGGAGGATATTCTGGCATGCCTTATCATAATTGCCCCTAATAGGGCAAAAACTAGCAATTTTAAACCGTTTATTTCGAAGATAAGATGGTGTACTCATAATATGGTATAACAGTATCTTTGGACAAATGTGTTTTCAACAACCTTTAAAATCAAGGTCTAGGCCCGTTCAAGGGCTATATTTGCACTTCGAAATAACCGAGAAAAAAATACTTGCTGCCAAGTTTGATGACGATGAAATGGTATAGTTAGATTATAATTAGGAAGCAGTCTATAAAATAGCCTTTTTTTTCATGATTTTGCAGTTTGGTCTTCGCACCATCAGTATCTTTAATCTTGCAATTAAAAAATTGTCAGAACATCAATTGCCACGATTTTAAATCTCATGGGCAACATTTTCAGCAAATAATGTTTTTTTTTTTGTCTGAACGTCCTATCTGCTTCCGATGGACTGTACGACGATTATTTAAAATGCAACGCTTAACTTTGACTTGTGCAATAATCGGGGCAATTAATGTTTACGTTCTGTTCTACACTTGTCACAGCATTGCCCACATTTGAGAGCTCATTGCAGAATTTCAAATAATCTGTAACCAGGAGTCATAAAAGCAAGATTCTCCATTGCGAAACAGCTCTGGATGCATGTTTACGCGTAACTGCACTGAAAGTAACTTGTTTGCGGGCTGTGTAAGTGCAAAAAGCTATATACACTGGCTTCCCTGAACTACGAGAATAGCAATTGGCACGATTTGTAAAGTTTCCTTTTAGATAGCATCTGTAATAGTCAGTTACGTGGATGTTGTTGACATAAGTGTACTGTGTATGCATTGCTCGCTGTACTAGCTACTATTATCTGCTGTGGCCTGCGACATTTCAACAATACGATGATTTTTTTATTACTGACGTGTATGTCGCCAAGGTGGTTGTTTGACGCCAAATTCTTGTTGTAAAATATGGTAGCTCACAACAGCGTCAATGTGTGGCACACTTTCACTTCCTATTTAAGATGCTAAAAATATCAAAATTCATTTTTTACTTTTCATGTTGTCTGATATTTAATATCGAGGATGTGCTGAAATAGAGAATCTGGAGACCTTTTAATTACTTGGCATTCTTGCCATTAATTGGCATTACTTGGCATTAATTGGCATTCAAGCAAAGTTATCGCTGTTTATTGTTGTTTCCTCGCGTGATTTCATGGTGACACTGCCTATATAATGTATATTCCAATTAGCCATTAATTCATAAAGTGTAAGGACATGTCAGCTAAAGTCTGAGCACCGGCCACTAGCTTTAATAATAGGGATGAAAAAGAACGTGCTAGTAACAAAAGTAATAGCAATTTCCCAATGTTTTCTGACTTTTCTCATCTGAATCTGTAATGTAGATTATTGACTATGCACGTGATACCCCATGTTCTGTTAGCTAGTCCATAGTAGCTGCTGGACTTAATTAGTATATAAGTACGGAGAAATCGATCGATCTATAAATTACAACATCTAAACAATCTAAACGTGACCCTGAGTACAACATTTACTTTTCAGTTCAACATAAACATATCACTAGCCCAGCATTTTAGTCATAAAGTATTTTTCCGCCACGAGTCTCAGGCGCGCGTGCCTTTTTTATGGGTGTGCTGCGCGTGGAATTTTAAGTACACATTTTGAATATTTTATATCGTGATTTTCTAACATTAATATGCTTTTTTATAGTAGAATCCAAGAAATAGAAAGTGCTAGTTCTTCAAAATGCAAAGCGTCATTTAAATTGAGATCGTTAAATTAATTTTCGATCAATGACCAATGTGCATGAGCAAGGATAAAGTGAGTACTTCAAATTAGAAATTCCGGAACTAGTAGCACAGTACTAGTAGTGAACATTGTAGTGATACAGTAGTGATGCTTTGCACAAAAGTATCATAGATTGTGGCACCCATCGCCGTTCCTGGCATCTTCAGTCAAATGTCTTACGTTTTCTTTGTTGCATACAGTGAAAGCCGCTTAATTCGATCATGTTGGTCCCAGCGATTTTGATCGAAATAAGCGATGAATGTCAAAAAACACGCTATAAACATTACCTTATCAAAATAAATTTCTCTGTGTTTTAAATCAAACCTTCTAATCCTCGACCAACTGAGAATTATAAGGTTTGACTTATTATCTACCGCGACCACTTGAAGATGAATACAATTAATCGGTGTTTTAAAAATACATATATTTACACATATTTAGAATGATATTTGTTAAAAATATATATATATATAATTAGAGGTTGATGATGCCTGCTTGCTGCAACGGCTGGAATTTAATTTTCTAAATACATGTAACGCAAAAAATTCATCTGAGTACAGCCGCTGATGATATTAGATGCAAGCTTGTACGTAATTGTCCAAACCTGTCCATGCTTGTATTGCCTAAAATTGTTTCACGTGTTTGCGTAATGTACATGTAGACATGTGGCAGTGTCATCGAATTAAGCGATGAGATGATACAATTATGCGGCTTTTTTAACTTGGGACAGTTTAGGAAAAAAATTCTTTCTGAAGGTTTTAATAGAATAAAAAGGCTGATCGGATTAAGAGTGATCGAATTTAGCGGCTTACACTGTAATGCATTATACTGTAGATGAGGCTGGTGTTTTTTTAAGTTGTCTATTTAATTTTTTATTACTGGAAACTTGGCGCACTGTTAAATTGAGTTTTCCTGCAAGCGTATGATCGAGTTTAGACAATGGTGAAAACCTATTTATTGAACATAATACTTTTTATTATATTAATGCTGATTGCAATCCATGGCTTATTTGCAGACTGTTTGTTAGATTTGGCAAAGCATACTGTACATAATATACTGCATTTATTTTGCTCATACCACCGTTGCTATTCCTCGGAATGAAATGCAGCTATTTTAAGAATGGTTTTCTAAGAGTTCATGCAGTAATTACAAAAAAGTTGGTGTTGATTAATATTTCCCATATCTTATGTGGATTCCTTAATCTAACCTGTGGCATTTCATTTCAGATTGATGTTGCAGCCACCCTAATTAGTTTTTATATTTATTTGTGCTCTATTTATTGAGGTGAACTCATTGAATTCTTATTATTTGTTGAAATGTTGGGAAATGTAAGGATTGCTTATGCCTTGCGCATGAACTCTAGCTGACGCTGATGTTCATTTTTATCAGGTGTCCATGGTTATAAATCATGAAATCTATTATAATTGAAGCTACAATATGTTAGCCTTAATATTGTATCGCAAGCCACCTGGTGAATAATCGTAAAATATCTAGAGGACATTTGAAAACTAATAACCAGAAGCTACATGTATATACTGTAGGTGCATTGCACTTTTCCACTTCATAACGAAAGAGGAAGACGTTTTTATCAATGTTTTTATAACTTTCAACACAGGATATTAATTTTTTTTTCGTTTAAACTTTCAAAGTGACATTGCACGCTGTAAGTATAAAACTAGGAATACGTGGTAATTCTTAATTGATGTCCTCGCACGTATTTACAGAATTTTTACTACCTTTCATGTATCAAGTTAACACGATTTGGCCCAGGGTCAACCACTTAAACGGTATGCGTAATGGTCACTCGAACTAAAAACATATCTAAATGTATTCACGGATACACAAATACTGTATTTGGATAAGAGTGTACTGCCAAGTTATGTTCGACTGGAATAATAACCTGGCTGCCATTTGCCCACCTGGTTTCAGTCACCAATAAGATCTAAGAATATATGAATGGGTTAAAAGCATAATGGTATAATGTGACTTAACTTGCGTTTTGAGATAATTACACTTAGTTTTTTTTAAAGTATTACAATTTATTAAACTGAAAGAAACAATTGATAGCTTTGCTTACATATTTAGTTTAATAAAATGGTGTTATTTCTTGGAATCTCATTTTCATTTTATAATTATTAAATTTAAATATTAAATAATAAAAAATTGAATTAAATTAACATTTTAAATTCATTTTAATAAACACATGCTACATGTCATTTGTATCGTTCTGATACTTAAAATATGTGTCCCCTTAGTGTTGAAATTCTGCAATTTTGTCACTTATACCGTTCTGCTTTTAACCCATTCATATTGTACTCTTGTAGACTGTAGCATACCATGTATAGTGACTGGAAGTACCGGAATTGTTGTTGCGACGTCGTACATGTATTTTTTGGCGAAAATCTCTTAATGAATATTATCAGTAAGATAAGAGAGTTAATTTTGTACAAGTATGTAGTTTACTTAATTGTACTAGAAGACGCAGTGCCTAAAAAATTGGTCAACATTGCGCAGACTGTGTATTATCGCTGGAGTGCACTCTTTGACGGTGACATTCAGGCAGCAATATACAGTAAGTTCAAATTGGTAAACAAATACAAAAATGTGCCTGGCCTCCTCCCAAGAAAGGGGTTTTTATCAGTTGAAATTCGAGTTGTTGGGCGTGGGTTTTAATAGCCTCTTGAAAATAAGGTTATCGCCTTGCCCACAGGGTTACAGCCACTCACGTACACGAATTTAAATCCACCTCCTAGACGGGGTCACCTTGAGACTCGGTTTAGCATCTTCATGCTATGATGGGAAAGGTCTTTATTGGGGGGAATGAGGGCGCTAGGTGGCGTACGTGGCTAAAAATGTTAGTTTTATGTCTGAATGCCAGAAATGTTGGTTCAACTTGGTTTTGCACTTCTACATTCATTTCAATAGCGTTTCCGGTTGTTTTGAAATCCTCAAATTGTTTTCATCTGCTGTTCGAGCGATAAAAATTGGTATTGCTTGATGCAGATCACCAATAGCAGTATGATTGGTAATTGCGGTCGTAAATCCCCTTTACGAACAGTAATTAATTGGTGACATTGATTTGGCACGTATGCATTCACTGTATACAGTATGCTAACCCATCCATTCATCGACCATTGAACAAAACTCCGTTGTTTGATATTGTTCAGCTCTCTGTTTCAAGGTTATTCAGGAGCCAGTAAACAAATCAAATACTGTAGTTTGTTTATTAACTCAAATTTTGTATAAACATTTATAATTTTTTGCGATCATACGTGGTGACATGCATCGATCACTCTTAGGTCAATCACACCGAAGCATCTTATGTAGTTCACTCAATTGCCGAATAATTTACTTTACTCGAAAAGTCACATTTTTAAAAAAAAGTTTCAAGTTTTTTTCTAATTAGACAGTAATATCGGGTGCTATGAAAATAACATCGCGATGAAAAAAGAGCTAATCCATTTTGATCAAAATATCCGAGAACCATACACATGAATTAGGTAAAAACGAACATATAGCAGCACACATATAGCATATCTAAAAAATAATTAATAATACAGTTGGTACATGTTGATTTGTATTTGCGAAAAAAAGAAATTTCGTACGATCATACAACATTCAATTTTCACAACGTCATCTGGTGGCGCACTTTCCGAAAAGTCGCACGTAAGGTGCACATCACGACGCGTAGTCCACGGTTTAATTAACATCACATTATTGTGGCTTTAATTTTTTCGAAAAAACGCAGCGGTTTAGTTTTTCCACGCTAATGGTTAACGCGCCAACCATTTTGGATGAGAATGGCAATCGATATTTTTCGTTTTTATTCCACCCGCTCGTGCTTCCAATATGGTATCTTCTGGGATTATGTACGACATAAATCAAGTACAGTAGAACTCCAATTATCCGAATCAATTGGGACCGGACCCCCATTCGGATAATTAGATTTTTTCTGGAAAAAGCGTACATATATGTTAAGTATTTTAAGGAAAAAGAGCCTATTTTCGGTATACTGTATGCATTTTTAATTAATTAAACGAAAAGGCAACACTTTTACATGTTATATCGCGAATGTACTTACAAGTGCTGTTCATTAGTAGCCTACATGTACATTGTAAATGAAAGTCATTGTTTAATTGCTTAACATCTCGGTTAAATTAAGTAAGCTGTTTGACTGCCTTGATCCGTTTTCGGGCAGCCAATGCGAATCGCAGTACATGTACATTTCCGCCTTAAATTTATTTTCTGAAAGCGATTCGGATAGTCGGAGTTCGGATAATTTGAGTTCTACTGTACTAGCATCGTTTCTCTCGGAATCGTTCGCCTTGGATACATGTACATGATTACTTCAGGATCGTGTTCGTCTGGTGCGCTTTGGAGCATCTCTTTTCAATGGACATTTTTGATGATTTTCGTGCGTGAACGCGTGATGCCGTTGACGTCAAGGGTGCAACATCTCGCTACGTGTTCGTTCCTTGGAATTACTTTCTCAAGCTAAAAATAAGGCGTGTTGTTTAAAAGGGGGGCATGGCTAGGAAGAGTAAAACGTAGAGGTTAAAATTTCGTCCTCTACAAGACTTACTCAACTGCCACACACCCCGGGACAGACTTCAACTCCACACGCGGGATACACGTTCCTCTGACTTTGCGTTTGTTTTTAGTGTGAGCACGCTGGTGCAACTTCTGCTCGTTGAGTGTCTACAAATATTTCGAAATATGCCTTATATTCCTAGAACGGTAAGTAGATTGGCTCATTTTTGTATCCGCTGCTATCGAATTTTGTAGTCTGTTTATGTGGAATATAGGCGCGTGTGGCCCTTCAGGAAAATCTAGAAACTGAAAAACTCGTCTAAAAAGTTTTGTTTTTGGAATATATTTTGGAATAGTTTGTTTTTCGGGTATTTTTTTTTAATAAATTGATTTTGAACATTGCTACGATAATTATCCCAAATTGTATGTAATGTTGCATACTTGTCCATGGCGTAGCCAAATATAGTTGCTCTTGTTTTGAATCAGAGTGTGTAAACATTGTAGTTTAAACATTTAAACTGTTTGGTATAAATTGGCTAGGAATCAAATTCAGTTATGTAAGAGTACTGTTTCTATCGTCTGGAATCTGTCATCTTGTATCGTACGATTTTGTGCTTTTACTTTTACCATTATTCTTCGATAGAAATAAATTTTTGAAGTCAATCCAATATTTATTTAATATTTTTTTTTATTTTATTTTCGTAAATATTTCAAAATGCAGAAATGAAACGAGTTTTGAAGGTGAAGCGGATAAAACCCTCTTGAGGCACACCCATTCCTACTCAGTAACTCATTGGTGCGCTTTGGAGGTTTACCTGAAGAAATGTGCAAAAGTAAAAACTCATCAGCGATCTCATGAATGAAACACGCAGCAAGATCATTTTTACTCACAAATATGTGAGAATTTTTCTGTTAAAATTCTGCATAGTCATGCATATAATACGTGTGTGCCTAAAACAACGTTCTTGTTTTCAGAGAGATTTTTTAAGCAATCGATATCTGTGGACAATCAGCATTATCTAGAGATGCAACCGTGCCAATGACCTTTTTCTTTTATTCTTGGGGTTCAACTGAAGTCAAGTCTGTATCGTAGGGTACAAACCGGAGGGGTTCTAGGGGAAAATGAAACACCGTTTTTAACGCCCTTTTCTGTTCGTAAAAACAGCAGTTTGTATTATCCGAAGTCAGACAAAACATGACTTCAACGATAAGATCGAAAACTTCATCGAAGTTTGGAAGACATGCTGCAACTTTTATCGTGGAATTCTTCGTTATAATGTACCTTCCTTCATATTATTTAAATTTCGAATGTCTAAACTTCGTTTTAACGCAGGATAGCGCGAATGCTTCAGAACTCGAAAATTCATTCACTGAAAATTTGCAATATCCGAATTCAGAATTAATTGACATTATTCGTCTATACCCTATAGGACTGGGAATGGAAAGGAGTCCGTGCTATTAGAATTTTGCATATATATGTGCTCTTTTTGTATATCGTGCATTTCCTCTTTTGATAAACTCAGGATATATAATAAAATTAGTTTCTAAATTTGGATTATTGCAAAGCTTTAGAGTCTGAGCAACAGAGGAAAGCCCTTTGTACATATAGGAAGCCCAGTTCAGTAGGCTACTATAACTTTTAATTTATTACATGTATAGATTCCCACTACATTTCGGTCTGCGTATTATTTGGATGATCTCCGAGTATTAAAACGATGTATTGTACAGTAGAATATTATTTCATGATGTCATGAAACTAATACTGAACATGTACCGTATACAGATGTAATGTTTATTCGTTATAAATTATGCAAGAACTGGGTTTCGTCGTACATGTGCAGTATACAGTATATACAGTATGCCATCGGTAACTTTTGCAAGATATAAATAATAATTGCTGCCTAAATTATTAATAATATGTTTACGAGGTTGAGGAAATGCAAGTAAATTAAAAGTCGCGTTTGTGACATCTTGAAGCGATGGCACGAGGTAATTTAATTGTTTCGTGCTGTGACTTGGCAGGGTGTAATGTCAATCTCAAAAACTTGGCAAGATCGATCAACTACACTGTATGTCAATTGTGACATTTCGAAACTAATTATTGATTAAAATCGAAAATATAGTCTCTGATAACAATTTATTTCGCATAAATTACATTCTCACGCATTCATTTATGCTTTTAAAAATGTTTTTACACTCTGCATCAAATGATTGTTTATATGGAACGAGTGCCAACAAATAATTGATATATCCGGCAGTTATCAATTATTTACGGCCAATGGTCCACTCTGAAAACTTATCATTAAAACTTGCCTTAAAGTACAAATTGCAAAGGCCCGCGAAACTGGTTATCAGACAGTTCATTTCATCATTTTATGTCTCATTAATATTCAACGACCTGTACGTCATGGAAGTTATAAAGCCTGGGCTTTTAGGGGGGGAAAAATAATGGTACGATGATTTTCGTGAGGTCGCACGTAATTCAGGTAATTAGGTTTGAAGTGAAACCATTTATCAACCATTTCTACACGTTTCACGTGAAGCGGGAAAAGGCGCCAACATATTTAGTAAAATATGTCTTTGATGTGAATTTAACGAGCGCCCTTGAGATTTGTCTCCAAACGTTTGGCGCCTAAATTAACATTTATTTAAGTTTTATGATCTTGTCCCGCGCCCAAATCGAGGGGATTGGCTAGCATTAAAGCCAGTCTTAAGCCAAGAAAAAATGTACATTGACATTATACTGTAGATGCAGGAGTAGATAGCAAATTAGGGCTTAAATCCTTTTTCTCCCCCACTGAGCTATTTTTCTGATTATTAATAAGCACTTTATTGTTTTATTTTCTACAGGGGCTGACTGGTCGGTTGGCCTTTGCCATTGCTGCTGCTGTTTTAGGATCCGCTTTTCAACATGGTTACAACACAGGAGTGGTGAATGCCCCACAATCGGTAATTTCACAACTGTTTTACATTGAGTGTTATTTTTGAAAATCGGCCAAAAATGATTGAACGGGATATAATTTGAACATTTACTTTGTGCCAAACTGTTTTGAAAAAAGAAGTTCGCATGCTCAATATACTAGTAGCGCCACTTACACAACGCAGCTGTAGTTGTTTTTCAGGAAACTTTGTAGCTTGTTCGGTGATTTTTCTGTGTCTGTAATGTGTACTGTAATGTAATCGTATTTGCACGTGATACAAACTGAGGCTATCCATCATATCATACTGTGTAAATAATTCTTTATTAATAATGTATGATCTATCCTTTTTGTTGAATACCAATTCAAATTCCCGAAAAAGCAAGAAGTTGGGTCAACTTGGGTGGCAATAGTCTCAACTAGGCATATCAATTAATAATTGAAATTCGTGAATTAGGGGTACTCAGACCGAAGCTTTACGAATCGTACTTACAGGGTTGCCAGTTTCTGCAAAGTCAGGAAAAGTCAGGCAAGAAAAATAATGTCAGGAAAAGTCAGGAAAAATAGCCTTTTTTGCTAGAAAAGTCAGGAAAATTAGTAATTTGGTCAGGAAAAAAAATAAGGCTCTATACTATTGAGAATATAAAGTCTCGAATCTGAAAAAAAGAGGTCTCAGTTGGAAGAAGCATCTATTGACGAACAAATTCAACATTTGTACGAGAAACGGAAATTGGGCTAGCCTTAATTGTACATCTTTTAAAAATAATTAAAATGTTGTCAATATATTGAAATATGGTCAGGAAAAATGTTTTTAGAAATCAGGAAAAGTCAGGAAAAATTGCCGTAAAAGTCAGGCAAGACCAATCTATAAAAAAAGTGGCAAACCTGTGTCTTTTTTGAAATTTTTACATTGCCAATGTACCTTAAAAAGTGACCAGACAACGTGACCAGTCGAATTGTTAATTTTAATTCGATTCAGTTCAATTCTCTACCCTGCAGCCAGTGCATAGTACCATGTGGCCATCATTATACAATTTAAATCAGACTAAGTAGGCTGGTCATCGATTGACCCCAAAATCACAATTAATATTCCCCGTATTTGAGATTTCAACGAGGAGGGTGGGGTGGGATAAGAAGACGGTCATGGCCGATTTAATGTATAGGAACTATCTCGGCATTCGCCCAAAGGAATTGTGGGAAACCGTGAAAAACCACAATCGAGGACCAGGGAATCGAACCCGAGTCTATATACAGAATCAGCATTCATTTTTTCTATAACCAGCGCTCGTTCGATGCGAGGGCGGGTTAACCCGTGGTTATACGGAAGGTTAACCTTATGGCGAATTCGACTCACCCAAAAAGTGTACACCGGGTGTAGCTACAAGGTGAGGCATAAGTCTGTAAAGTTTTC